>MU712737.1:78347-147909 GCA_026770625.1 Nicotiana glauca
TAAATGTTAACAACTTAAGTAAAACAGGATTTTTATCAATCGGCTCAAGTACAACTTCATATTCGGTGATTACAAGAATCTAAAAGCCTAAAGGATCAATTTACCACAAATAAATCCGAACACACACTCGTCACCTCGCATGCAAGGAATACAATCAACATAGAAGACTCAAATCCTAAGGGGAAGTCCCCCCATAAGGTTAGGCAAGACTCAAATCCCGGGACCTCAACCAATCACACACACAAGTCATATAACCTAACACGGACTCGCTCGAAGCTC
Source organism: Nicotiana glauca (assembly GCA_026770625.1). Lineage (NCBI taxonomy): Eukaryota > Viridiplantae > Streptophyta > Magnoliopsida > Solanales > Solanaceae > Nicotiana > Nicotiana glauca. The sequence goes on from MU712737.1 coordinate 78,627, forward strand.
CAAATCACATAATACAACATCGAAACGACGGATTTAACCAAAAATCAAGCTTATGAACTTCCAAATCTTCAAAATACGCTTTCGATCAAAAACCTAACCAAATCACGTCCGAATGACCTGAAATTTTGTACACATATCCCAAATGATACGATGGAGCTACTGTAACTTTCGGAATTCCATTTCGACCCTCGGATCAAAAACTCACTATCGGACCGGAGACTTCAAAAATTCAACCTTCGGCATTTCAAGCCTAAATTAGCTACGGACCTCCAAAACACATTCCGAACACGCTTCTTACCCCGAAATCACCTAACGGAGCTAACAGAACCATCAAATTTCCATTCTAAGGTCGTCTTCACATTGTTCCAAATACGGACCATTTTTCAACTCTTAAGCTCTCATTTAGGGACTAAGTATCCCAAAACACTCCGAATCCAAATACCGAACGTCCCGGCAAACCAAAATAGTAGAAATGAACTTAGGGAAAGTAGTTAATGGGGGATCGGGGCATGAATTCTAAAAACGACCGGTCGGGTCGTTACAACTATTCTCCAAAAGCTCCTCCAAGGCATTTTTCTCCTTGTTTCCTTTTTTAAGTAAACACTCCAACATAATCTTGAACTCTCCACTTTGGCCATGCTCAATTTCTTCTATTTCCATAGCCCTATAATTTTCATCACAAGAAGTAGAATCATCATTGCGGGGGCTTGGAAAAGGGAAGGACAAATAAGCACAATCATCCCAATGACCATTTTGAAAACCACACTTATCACAAATACTCCACTCATGAGGTTGAGATTGTGCGCACAATCCGCCCCCGGGAGAACTTAAACAATTTTGCCACGAGTGTGGTCCTCCACAATAAGGACAAAGGTCATCAAAGTATGAACAACTACCATCCGATCAATTTTCATTATATGATGCCATTTTTCAAAACTAAGAAAATAAACAAGAAAAAACAAAAAAATAGGCCAAGATAAGAAAATTAGTTACACAAATATTCACAAGTTTGGACCAAAGCACTTACGCTTACTTCTCAGCCAACCTAAATTACGCCAAATTGTTCCCCGGCAACGGTGCCAATTTTGGTGATGTCCAAATCCATTAATAAAAAGTAAATGGACATGGTCGCATGTAATATAATTTACCCAATTATGAGTCAGGATCGAATCCTACAGAGAACAATGTGTAGGTGATTAGGAATGTAAGAAAATTATTGCTTATCGCTCAATGCCAAACACTAAGATTTTTTGTTTGGAAATGTTTATAACTAAATTCGGAAATGTAAACTAATCTAAAAAGAAAATAAAAGGATCAATGGCTACAAGTATGGTTGCATCGGGAATTACACTCAAGTAATGATCCAATGTATTTCACGATTGTACAAATATGAGTGAGTTTATTTTAATTAACCATGGGTAATATTTCTTAATTAGCTTTTTCCGAAGACTAAAAATACTTCCTAATTAAATTATCCCTAAAACAATTAAGAGATTAAGCACTCCCGGATTTGGCTACAATTAGTTCAATTCTATTCCTAGGTAGAATCTATAAAATTAGGGTTAACACCTCAAGTTCTTGTTAATTAATCTTTCCCAACCCCAAATTATCTTTTTCAAAATTAATTCGGAGTACATGGGCAAGTCCTAGGGTTAGCTAATCCCTTTGGAAACATTAAAGAATGAGAATAATTAAAGTAACAATAACTCACTTCATAAAAGGATAAAAATCATTTAATACATAAGCACAACAAGGTTTTTAATCCACACTTTAAACATGAATATTTCCATAAACAAGATTCAAGTGTTTTATAAAATACTACACACTTAGATATACAATACAAAGCAAGGAAATAAGAAATAAACATAAATGGGTAATAAATCCTTAATCACAAGCTTAAAATTTTTAAGACCAAAGTGTGTGTGCAAAACCCTAGCTTTAATACATGTTCTATCTAGTTCTAGGAACTGAAAATAAGCCAAAGATCTGATACCTTACAAATGAGCCTAGTCGGGTATTAAATAGTTTGGGGATCAAAAATGTAAAATTCCATTTCTGCCCAGATTTCACCCAGATTTACTTCACCTCGATCGCGTGAAAAAGATTGCAATCGCATAGAGTCACGTTTAGATGTTCTGCGATCGCGGTCCATCCTTTGCGGTTGCCTAGCATTAGCTTAAAGTCACATGCGATCGCAATTTGAACATTGCGCTAGTGCCCAGTTTCTCAAGCACGATCGCTTCCACACCATTGCGATCGCGATTCATATTTTCACAAACAAGTGCGATTGCGTTCTGAACTCTGCGATCGCGAAGAGTAACTGCACAGCAGTCATTTTTCATCATTTTTGCACAATTTGACTTGATTTCTTCCGTTTCTTCTCCAAATCACATGACACTTGAAAATTGCCAATAAACCTCATAAAATGTCCTAGTTTCCTACAAAAATTATACAAAAGTTTAAATATTAAGAGGAGATAAGTTGGTAAAATACAAACTTATCACTACCCCCTCGCTCCATGTGCAGTATTTTCCCACAATCTCCAAATGCACCCCTCTTATCAAAGAAACTGATGTCAGAACGAAATCCCTCGGCTCCCGAGCACTAGGAACAGCACTCTCCGCCCTCTGCCATGTCACCCCCGAAGTGGTTGCCATGACTATGGTAATACTAAATACAGCAAAGCAAGGGCGCGCACCAACACTTTTTTCACCTAAGGAAATGAGGAACCCTATGCCAAAGTGGTAGCACAACTACCTCAAAATAGGGAAGTCATGCGAAGAAGCCGAAGCTGCCTCACTTATATGATAAGAAACGACAATGTTTCGCCTGCCTGGAGTCAGCCCCTGGGAGAATACGACATCGGCATAGTCCAATAGGATGATATTCGACACCGAAAGTATCTTTTGACAAGAACCCAAGATTCGCGAAACCGTCTGCATCATCTCCGAGCTCGAGATAGCACCCTGCCTCAAGGATCCACCAAAGAGAAACTAGTATTTGTGAAACTTTCCATGCCATCACTCAACGCTAGGTAATTTTAGATTTCGTGATTCCCTTCCTAACCTCAAAATAGGGGAAAGAATAAATGCAAGAAGCTCCAATCGCAAAAGCTCCGTAAAATTTTGAAGCGGTGCCTGAATGTAGGCAACCGCTCAGCAAAACCTATCTCCTACATGTCTAAAGGAAGTTGTCCACATCGGAAATCAAAAGGGGACCCCGCGTTACCCAAAGTTGGCCTTCATCCAGGATAACATCCTCGAGGGCCCCAAAGTTCAAATGCATATCTCCATGCAATTTAGAGGGCCTAGGTAGCCTAGACCTAACCAATCAAACCAGGGTTGCCCGAGGAACAACAATGCCCTCAAAAGGGAGCCGTATCGATCAGTAATGGACTTGGGAGAATGCTCGCACCCCGACCAAATATTTGCAGTCCAGAAGTAAAAAGGGGCGTTCAAGGGGCCTCAAGGGGTATAAAAACATGCAGTTACTCAGCGCAAATCAAAAATAGAGATCAAAAGGATATATTCATATTCATAACAATTCATCGACAACAGCCCCTAAAGGTTCATATCATACGTTTACAAAAGCTTACAAGGGGTCCCCACACAGAAGCAAAAGGGGAATACATGAAGAAAAGGCCTAAAACCTATTCTACCCTCAAAGGCATACCTCCGGCGATAGAGTCTTCAAGCATTGTATCCTTCAATGCATGCCTTCAACAACGTCGCCCTAGCCCTTCAAAGTAGCACTTCAGAGAACAAGAGGAAAAAGAAGATGGAAGGAGCAGGAAGGGATGAAAAAACGCAACAGCTCTCCGAAGCTCGAGGACCATCTTTTGCAAAGGGAGCGTCGGAGAGACAGCGGACCGAAAAACCCTCGGTACCGCTTGCACGGCTACTTCAAATACACTTCTTCGAGCATCGAGCCGTACAAGCTCCCAGCTCAGGGCAGAGTTCCACGTCAAGCCGGGGTACGGAGGTGAGCAGCAGTGTATAATCAGAGCTGCCTTCTAAGCAGCGATGTATAATTCGAACGACTGTCTGCATATGGGGAAGATAGATTCCCCGTGTATTGCCACATCGGGCCAACGACAGTAGCAAACACCAATATACGAACGACCATAGCGGGACATCACGATTATGCTCAACAAAGGGACGTCCCGACAAAGGGCCATAGTGCAACTTAAGGGAACTCCTCCTAATGGTCCTGAGGCTATAAGCCCCAAGCATAATGTTCAAAGACAGAAGAAGATGATAAGAAGGAATAGGCAAAGCATGTCGATGAAGACACTGGGATAGGAAAAACAACGCCAAGTCACCCGTTTATAAGGGGAAACAACAAGGTCATCGAGTCTCCAGAAAACTGACCGACGGATGCAATTATTGCATCTTCAAAAAACCAAATCGACAGCAACACTTTTTTACCTTGAAGAACGGAAGTGGCAAAATATTGAGTAGGATTCTATGAGATATGTCATCTATAACAAAAGATTGTGCCATGACGCGGATCGCCAATGCACTATCGCCATGAGGAGTTCGAGGAGTCAATGGTCATAACTGTTTCCCATTACTTCGTTCTAAGAAATGCGGAGACTATCTGTACATGGTGAAACTAGAGGGCCAAATTTCCCACCATCAAGCCATCTCGGGGGAGGTACCTCGGACCCCGAGGACATGACGCCACCTCGGAAAGATATCTTGAGACCCCGAGGATATGAAGTCACAAATTAGTCCTCTCCTTCGAGGCTTGTCAAGGTCCGATCCGGGGCTGAGATAAAGATAAAGGGGGGAAGCTCCCAAAGCATGTAGTTGTGTCTGACAGGGCCAGCCTATCCCTAGCCTATGTTGTGGTGTCGAGTCAAGCCATCACATCTCTATATTTTGTAATTAGGTATACATGTATTCGTTACTAAGTTTCCTCTCCTATATAAAAGGGACTCACCCTATCTTGTAAGGGACTAAGGTTGCTCCTACAATTCTACAAAGTGCAATAATATGTCTCTCTCTCTCTCTCTCTCTCTCTCTCTCTCTCTTTTTACTAATACTTATTGGCTCTCACTGATAATAATGATACTTCAATATCCTTTGCCTCTATATATGTTCTTCATCATACAACTCAACTTCAGTTATAAGTAGCTTCTTTTGATTACATCTCTAGCTGTTATACTACTCCTGAGTGTCCCCGGCAACCTGAGCTTGACCTCGAGGTTGACCTCGAAGTCCCATTCAACCAAGCTTATGCCCAGGTAGCAGGCCCTGTAGTTCGCTCGTTACCTCATTTATCTTTTGTCCGATCGTTAAAACTCATAATACTAGCATCATCTGCTCTAAAAAAGTAGCTTGGAAATATATCACATATTTTTAGAGTCCTACTTAATAAATTGAATTGTTGTTACCATGTTTACGGTAAATAAAAAATCAGTGAATAATAAACATGAGAGAAACATGGAGTAAAAGACTCGACATGTATGTTTGCATATCTCTATGAATCATTTTATTTTTATAATGTTAGGCATATGCTTATAAATGACATACCATGCATAGTTATATGTGCTCATAACATCATCAAGCCTCTAATGGCTTCCCATCAAATCATTTCAGCCGCTGTGGGAAAATCATCAACGTATACCAGTTAATCAGGTGGTGGTGCATATATAACGCCGTAACTTTTTTCCATATCCTATATATAGATATATACATATACATGCGTATATAACACCATCTAGTATTGGGTCAATGTATATGTATAAATGAATGCAATGCAAGATAAGTACGTCAATAAAATCTCTCGAAATGTCATAAGATCATTATACCTCTGATTAATATTATGAAACAAACATTTTTAACTTATGTATTTTTTGAGACCCATGAACAGACAATAAAATAATAACACATATGGGAATTCAAGAACATAGGTATCTCTAATACTTCTATGAATAGAGTCATTTATGGAAGTTTTGCATTTGTTCCTTTCGTTCACGTTGTATAGATCATGTAAAAAAGAAAGAAGGGATAGCCTTAACATACCAGAGCCAATTCTCGTGACAATCTCTCTAACACATGTTAATTACGGTAGAACATGTAAAGGTGGATCAAAGTATGGGAAAAATCCATATGATATTCTTGAGAAAGATTGCACCGTACTCTCTTAGAATCGCAAACTCATGCTTTATCGTGCCATGAAGTTTCAAAATCACGCTTGAGAAATATTCATATAGATTTCAAATGAATTATTTGAAATCCATCCGTAGTAAGCAAGCGTAGCATCACCCTTTAATTAGATAAAAATATCTCTTTAAAATGGATATGGGCCCCTCTTTCGGGGCTTAGTTTTTTGCCCAAATATTTCCAAATTGTGCCAAAACATTTCATGACATAATATTGGCTTTGATTAATACTTCACATTGCTGGCACGTTGAGTTTCATGCAACTTTATCCCAAAATATTCTAATTTATTAGTTAATCTCCCACTAACAATTAATAATTTCCCAATTATCTACATAATTAAGAATTATCTCAGACTACTTATAATATTACTCACTTTAAATTCACCTTATACAACTTACTATCATAGTCATGGGGTACCTTGTACAGTACTAGTCCATAAATACTGGGTATTTTAGCTCGGACCGTATTTTATTCCAAAATGTCAAACTGGTGTTTATCTGTTTTTTGGATTCGCGAATTAGAACTACTATATAAATCCATGATTATCCTCGCAGTTATAGAATATTATTAATTGACCTCTAGTGAGTGTCGAAGTTGGCCATCTCGTCTCTACTTCTTCGAGATTAGGCGGGATACTCATTGAGTACACGTTGATTACGTACTCATACTACACTTCTGTGCATTTTTATTGCACATGTATATATACCTCTAGTAGCCTACTGGGCATAGCAGCACGGATGACTTTGGGACTAGGTGAGCTACATTGTTCGAGACGACGCGTAGCTAGTATAGTTACCTTGAGCATTTTTATTATTTATTCCCTATCCATTGTATTTCGGACAAAGGTTGTATTTTAATTTCCTTATCGATAGTTGTTCATGCACTTGTGACACCGGATTCTGGGGATGTATTTGGATTTATTCGGAAATCTTAAAAGTTGTTTAAATATTTCATTATTTATTTGGAGGAATATACTGAGTCTTGTTTAAATTGTATAGAAGAAATATTTTCAAAATTATTATAACGAGAATTAAATTAAGTATTCTAGTTGGCTTGCTTGACAGAGGTGTCCGGCGGCACCACGACCCTTAGTGGATTTTGGGTTGTGACACATTGCCTATTACGGAGCTCCCTCGGTCGAAAATGAGCAGTGAATTCAAACCTTTCTGCCCAACACTTGCGCATTTTCCGACAAAAACACCCATCTGGGAGCTCATATTTGGGAGCTATGGTGCGCATATGCAAAGACAGACTACCAGCCCAAGTTTCGCATCTGCATAAGGAAGGTCGCACATGTGACACCGCAGAAGCGAGACAAAATCCTCAGAAGTGGATATTCCCCTGAGCCACATACTTGTATCTACGATGGGCACATGCGGCCATGAACCTGCATTCGCCAACCCACAAAAATTAAACTCACACCCAGGCCTAAAATCGCAGAAGCGACGGCAACTTCACAGAAACAGCTCCGCACCTGCACTCCAAAATGTGCAGATGCGACACATGAGAAACAAACCTGACCAAAAGCACGAAAACCATCATAAACTCGTTTGAAACACACCCAGGGCTCCCGAGACCTCGTCCCAACATATCAAATTATTCCATAATGATATCATCAAGGACAAGGATAGAGTTTTGGAAGCTCCAAGAAGGCCATTTACGAGATATCAAGTGAAATAATTGCAGACTAAGGTTGTTGGACTTTAATGGAAAATAAAAAAGCTTTTCATTATAGATTTGATGACGTCCAAATCCACTACTAAAAATTAAATGGACACGGTCGCATGCAATATAATTTACCCAACTAAGAGTCGGGGTCGAATCCCACAGAGAACAATGTGTAGGCGATTAGGAATGTAAGAAAATTATCGCTTATGGCGCAATGCCAAACACTAAGAATTTTAGTTTGAAAATGTTTATACCTAAATGCGAAAATGTAAACTAACCTAGAAAGCAAGTAAAATGATCAATGGATACAAGTATGAATGCATCGGGAGTTACACTCAAGTAACGATCCAATGTATTTCATGATTTTATAAATGTGAGCGAGTTTTTGTTAATTAGCCACGGGTAATAATTCTTAATTAGCTTCTTCAAAGACTAACAAGACTTCCTTTAATTAATTATCCCTAAAACAATTAAGATATTAAGCACTCCCGGATATGGCTACAAGTAGTTCTATCCTATCCCTAGGTAGAATCTATAAAATGAGGGTTAACGCCTCAAGTTCTTGTTAATTAATCTTAACCAACCCCAAATTATCTTTTCCAAAATTAATTCGGAGTTAATGGGTGAGTCCTAGGGTTAGCTAATCCTTTTGGAAACATTAAAAAATAAGAATAATTAAAATAACAATAACTCACATCATAAAAGAATAAAAATCATTCAATACATAAGCGCAACAAGTATTTAATCCACACTTTAAATATGAGTATTTCCATAAACAAGACTTAAGTGTTGGAAATAAATACTACATACTTAAATATTCAATACAAAGCAAGGAGATAAAGAAATAAACATAAATGGGTAAGAAATCCTTAACCACAAGCTTCAAATCTTCAAAACCCAAGTGTGTCTGCAAACCCTAGCTTCAAAACGTGTTCTTCTCTAGTGTGTGCTACTGAAAATAAACCAAAGATGTGCCAAAGATATGTAAAAAGTCTGCTTGGATGAGTATAAAAATGGATTTGGGTCTAGAAAATGTGAAATGACTAATTTTCCAAATCTGATGCCCGACTTTCGCATCTGCGGAACAATTCACGCAAATGTGGTTCCGTAGATGCGGATTCCTTATCGCAGAAGCATATACCTTGTATAACTTTGTATCCGCAGATGCGGTGCAAAAGTTGCATATGTGACATCGCATAAGAGACATTATTCCGCATAAGCGGTTTCCTCCTCACAGAAGCGGGATCACTTCTGCGTCTCTCCTTCCGCATATGCGGTTTCTTCCAATCCAGGCCTCAACTGCAAAAGCGGTTATTTTCACGCAGAAGCGGAATCACTGGAAGATTTTGCATGTTTTTACTCTCTTTTGCTCAATTCCACTTCAATTCAATTCAAATCACTTCGTAGCATCATTTACCTTGAAATAAAATAATACACACCATAAACAACCTCATATTATAGTTAAATGACATAAAAGCTAAGGAAAAGAGACTAGATTGAGTGTTAAAATCACCACTCATCAAGAGGAAGAGCTCCAGCCCAAAGGAGATGAATTGTCCAAGTTTTATAATTATTTCGTAGCCCAAATTGAAGTCCAAGATGAGGAAGATTTGGTCCCAACATCAGCCCTTGAAGTCCACCAAAAGAGCACTCATAAGAGCTCAAAAGAGGTCCAAAAGGGGTTGTTTCAAAAGAAGCCCAATTGGAGTCCAAACCAATGACCTAAACTAGTAGTTTTAAGGCCTAAATTTGCACCAAAGGGATTTGACCGCCCACCCTCATATTTTTTGTTCAGTTTTATTACGTTTTCTAGTATTTAGCTTAGCCTCCATGTTAGAGTTTGCCTTGGCAGCCACCCTACCTACTTTTAAGGACTCTTTACTCCTATAAATAGGAGTTTTTTTCAATCATTATGGGATTTCATTATTGATTAATAATATTATACTTTTAGAGTTCTTTTGAACCTTTGTTACTTATGCTTTGAGATTTATCTTTCAACCTTTACTAGTTCATAGTTCAAGGTACTAAGATAACTTCATTATTTTGATATCATTGGTTCCTTTGTGATATTCTTAGAAGGCTATCAATACTAGTTATTTATTGTTGTCTCAAGATACTCATAAAGCATTTAAGATCCAAATCTATTATTTTTTATTTATTCTTAAGTAAAGGCATTTGATTTTTTTAATAAATCAAAACGTTGTTGCTTGGATTTTGTCAAGGCTATAGAACTTGCGTTCTTGGAAGTTCTCGGAATTCTTTCCCTCAATTTTCCCCTATCCTTTATTTTCTGCACTGTAATTCTAGTCGTTCAATTTTTATTGTTATTGCTTCCCCATTTACTTCTCAAATTCTTACTCTAGTTTGGATTTCTGACCTTGTTGTTATAAAGTGGTATCACAGCGGTTCCATCAAGATTTCGTTCTTACTAATTCTTGGAATTTCTTGAATACTAATAGAAAAAAAAGAAAAAAAATATTGTTGTAGCATCATGAATAGTAACTTGAAAAAAAGAAGTATAAATAAAGCAACAAAAAAAATGAAAATCAGTTTAAAAAAAAAGAAAAGAATTGCTTGATCTCCAAGAAATTTCTTTTGTATTTAATTTTTTCCAAAAATTAACAAAGGAAACAAGAAGAGGGGATCTTAGATTTCAAAGATAAGCAAAAATCCAATTTTTCCTATTCTTTCTGATCTAAATATAAAATCTTTTCCTTTTTGTTTGTGTATTATTTCAACCGAGCCTACTAGTTCTAGAATCTGGTTCTTCTTTCATTTGTTCCCTAAAAATCTATATTTTACTACTAAGAACATCATACGAGTTGAATTGAACTATAAATCTCCAAAGTATTTTGTTCAAAGGTCATTTCGAGAGGAAAAAAGGCAAGTGTGTGTGAAAATAATTGAGGTAAAACCCAATTTGTGGGATGCAATTTAATATTTTTTTTAAGATGTCCCATACAGGTAGTGATAGTGAACAAAGGGTTCTCCAAGAAGCCGAAATCAAAGCAAGAAATGATTTTACATTGAAATATATGCATCAACAATTCAAAAGGTGGAATTTGCAATTCCAAGAAATGAGGGACACCATTTCTGAGCAAAATGATACAATAGTGAACTTAGGAGGGAAATAATGTTAGACCCCAAGCTAGGATAATGTAACGACCCGACCGATCATTTCATGAGTTACCGCTCTATTTCCCTATTTTTACTTCTTTATGCTTTGTTTATTCGTGTTATGTGGTATTGGGTTAGTCGGTTTGAATCCGGAATGGTTTTGGGAAGGTTTGAGATACTTAGTCTCTTAAGTTGTCCTTTAGTTGGAAAAGTCAACCCAAAGTTGACTTGTGAGCAAATGATCCCGTAATATGGTTTTTATGATTTGGATAGCTTCGGGAGGTGATTTGGGACTTAGGAGCATGATCAGAATATGTTTTGGAGGTCCGGAGTAGATTTAGGCTTCAATTGGCGAAAATGGATTTTGGCATTTTCCGATTGGTAGGGAAGATTTTGATATAGGGGTCGGAATGGAATTTCGGGAGTTGCAGTAGGTTCGTTGTGTCATATGGAACGTGTGCAAAATTTCAAGTCATTCGGACGAGGTTTGATAGACGTTTTGATCAAAAGCAAAATTCAGAAGTTTTTAGAGTTTTTGGGCTTGAATCTGTGGTTAATTTGATGTTTCGATGTTGTTTTAGGTGTTTTGAAGATTGGTACAAGTTTGGAAGGTGGTATATGACTTGGTCGTGCTTTTGGTTATGGTCCCGGGGGCCTCAGGGTGATTTCGAATGGTTGATAGGAGGTTTTGAATTATAATTGGCAGCTAAAGTGCAAAATTCCTATCATACGCACACATACGGCTTGGGGACTACAGGTGCGGGCCTGCAGAAGCAGAAATAAAGTCGTCGATACGGTCAAGAGAGGGAAAGGCTGTAGTCGTAGATGTGGAACTTTGGGCGCACCTGCGGTGGTGCAGGTACATGAATTTCATCGCAGGAGTGGTGGCTGGGCGGATAAGTGAAATCCGCAGATGCGCACCTAGGATCGCAGGTAAGGGTCTGCAGGTGCAATAGTTAGACCACATATGCGGTTTTTTTTGAGTCAACACTTATATATTTAACCCTTCGCGAATTTTTGTTATTTTTCGTAACATTTCAAATGGAAAGAAGCTTTGGAGAGCAAATTCAGGGGAGAATTCAAGAGGGTTTCTTAGAGGTAAGGTCCTTTGTTCCTAAAATCGTTTTTATGATGATTTTTAAGGTTGTAAGCTTGAAATGTATGGGAAAATCAGTAGAAAATCGGGGGTTAGGGTTTGGAAAGTCGGAGACCTAAAATTAGGGATTTGTGGGGCATTTTGTGGTCGGATTTTGGTACCTTTGGTATGAATGAACTCGTGGTAGAATAACGATTCCATTGATGTAAGTTTTGTCGGATTCCAAAATGTGGGCCCGGGGGTCGAATTTGGTCAATTCTAGTATTTGTGTTGTAATTTGATTAATTTTGTATGGGTTTCACTCCTTTAGAAAATATTTATGATTACGAACTGATTTTGGTTATATTTGAGGCATTTGCAGGCCGAATCGAAAGGAAAGGGCGTTGGAGGCTAGAGTTTGGCATGGCTTGAAGTAAGTAATTCTTCTAATCTTGCTTTTGCGGGTTTGAAACCCCGAACTATGTGTTCTATGATTATTATGAAGGTGATGCTATGCCAAGTGATGGGCGTGCACCATGGGAAATGCGGCCTAAATTATTCCAGAACACCGCTTTGTGGTTCTTTCTTACCGATATTTATGTTGTAATTATGTTATCTAGTTGTTGAGCTGTAAATCATGTTGATTATCATGTTAAGGCTTAACGTTGATATAATTGAGACCCAATAGGTCGTTTCTTGCTGTCATATCATTTCTTTTACTGATATTATGTACTCAGTCCTTTTCATGCATATTATATCATGTATCAGTCTTGATTATTATCATTTGCCACATTGTATTGCTGACCGGACTAGTATCATGACATTTGGAGCCCGTGTGTGAGACTGGTGAGTTATGACTGAGGGAGGCCGAGAGCCTAATATTAAGTGATAGTACGATTTTGAGTTGCACACCGCAGTGAGATATTTAATAAACCTTCGTTGGTTTTGTTGTAGAGCTTGGGCTAATGAAAGAAGCCCTTCCGGAGTCTTTACACCCCTAGTGAGCACAGATAATGATATTGAGGGATGGATCTTCCCCGGACATGGACCTTGTCCGAAGTGTTATAACAGGAGATGGATCTTCTCCGTGAGGCTGGATTGGTATGTGTCTTTGGTACTGGATGACTGCGATCAGTGATGTATATTCTGGAATGGATCTTTCCTGGGACAGAGGGCCATATACAGTATCGAGGGGTTAAGCACTTGTAAGTGGAGGTTCGTGGAATATTAATTATTCTAGTTGTGCTTTGGTATATGTAAAATCTCTGAGTTTTGAACTTCGTTTTGTTCAATTGCATCTGAATACTGTTGAACTTTACTTGAACTGTAAGCATGTCTACTTTTGCTATTCAGATATATGTTATTACCTATTGAGGTTTGGTCCGTCACTACCTCTCAGTCCATAGGTTGGACTTGTTACTTATTGAGTTGGTGTGCTCACATTACCCCTTGCACCTTGTACGCAGATCCAGGTGTCTCAGGTCACATTAGTGGTCGTTGATCTTTCCAATTGGAGGCCTTGTGTGGAGATTGCAAGGTAGCTACTTGTCGACCGCAATTCCGCCTTCCCTTTTCCCTTATCTTCTTTTAGTATATTTATTTGGATATTCTCAGACCGCATTGGCCAAGTTTTTTCGGACATATGTAGTAGTTTTAGCTCATGACTTAGTGACACCCAAGGTCGGGATTATGTTTCTTTCCACTGGTTTTGGATTTATACTTTTACTTTATTGAACATCTGTTAAAAATTATGATTTTCCCTAAGTATTTATTTGAAAAATAGAGTGTTTTGAAATAAGTGGTGAGCCTAGTATCACGATAGGAGCCATCACAACATGGTTAGATTTTGGGTTGTAACATGTTGGTATCAGAGCCTAGGTTACATAGATCTCATGAGTCATGAGCAAGTTTAGTAGAATCTCGCAGATCGGTACGGAGGCGTCTGTATTTATCCTCGGGAGGCTGCAGAACCTTTAGGAAAAACTTCACATTCTTGAATTCTTGTCGTGCGAATCTGTTTACTCTGTTAACTAAACTTTTATTATTCTATTCTCTCATAGATGGTGAGGACACGTCCTACTGGTCAGGATAGACAACCACCTGTACCACCAGTTACGGCGGCTTGAGGCCGAGGACGCGGTTGAGGTCGTGGTAGGGGAAGGGGTGTGGCCCGTACATCAGCTAGGGAAGCACCTGCAGATCAACCCGCCACCCCAGTTCATGATCAGGCTCCAGCGGGGGATGCTCCAGTAGCACCAACTCCGGCACTGGCTGTTCCTATTGTTATTCTAGGTCTCCAGAAGACTTTGGCTTAAATTCTAACCATGTGCACCAGTCTTGCTCAGTAGTCGCAGTTTCTATGACAGCAGTTACTTCTTAGGCCGGGGAGGCACTCAAACTCCTGTCGCCCATACACCCGAGTAGGTTATTCACGGACACCAAACACCGGAGGCACCACTAGCCCAGCCGGTCGCACCTGCTCAGGATTTTGTAGTTCCAGTTATGCCTGACGATGAATAGTGTCGATTGGAGAGGTTTGGTAGACTTCAGCCTCCAACTTTCAGTAGTGCAGAGGGTGAGGATGCCCAGGGTTTTTTGGACAAATGTTAGAGGATGTTGCATACAACGAGTATTCAGGAGACCAGTGGTGTCTTATTTACTACTTATCAGTTTTCTAGGGCTCTCTTTACTTGGTTGGAGGCTTATGAGCGGTGTAGGCCTGTTGATGCACCGCCCCATACATGGAATCAGTTCTTCATTCTCTTCCTAGAGAAGTATGTACTGTATTCCCGTAGACAGGAGCTGCACAGGCAGTTCGAGCAGCTACGTCAGGGGGATATGACTATATTGTAGTATGAGATGAGATTCTCTGAGTTGGCATGTCATGCTATATAGCTAGTTCCCATGAATAGGGAGAGGATCACGAGGTTCGTTGATGGCCTTAACTATCAGCTATTGATTTTTCTGACCAGAGAGAGAGTATTTGGTGCTTATTATGAGGAGGTGGTTGACATTGCTAGAGAGATTGAGTTAGTTTGTCGTTAGGAGCAAGATGAGATGGAGGCCAAGAGGCCTCGGGGATCTAGTAGTTCTGAGGGTTCTTCTTCGGGAGGCCAGTTTCAGCACGACAGAGGAAGTTCATTTAGACATTCTCAGCAAGCTCGTTCAGGTCACTGTGGTGGGTCATCTGGCCATAGTTCGCACAGTTCACATCATGGTCACTCGTCTCTCAGTGCCCTTCTGGCTCCGAGTTTGACTCATGAACCATCAGTTCAGGGCTTATCTATGCTTGGTTCTTCTAGTGGGCATCCCCATGCAAGGGGCCCCCTTCAGTCCCCATCGTCATTTGCTGGGAGAGGTTTCTTTGAGTGTGGAGATTTAGGTCATATCAAGAGGTTCTATCCCCGTCTTAGGGGAGGTTCGTCCCAATAGAGGAGTCACCCTTCGGCTTTAACACCAGTTACTTCCCCACCCGCGCAGTCAGCTCGGGGTGGAGGTCAGTCAGCTAGGGGTCACCCTAGAGGGAGAGGTCGATCAGGTGGTGGTCAGGCCTGTTTCTATGCCCTCCTAGCCAGACCAAATGTTATTGTCTCAAATGCTGTGATTACAGGTATTATCTCAGTCTGCCACAGAGATGCCTCTGTATTATTTGATCTCGGTTCCACCTTTTCGTATGCGTCGTCATATTTTGCCTATTATTTAGCTATGCCCCGCGAGTCTCTTATTTTATCCGTTCATGTATCTACTCCGGTGGGTGATACTATTGTTATGGACCGTGTATATCGATCATGTGCAGTGACTATTAGGGGTTTGGATATCCAAGTAGATCTCTTGTCTCTTAGTATGGTTGATTTTGATGTGATATTGGGCATGGATTGGTTATCTCCGTGTCGTCCTATTTTGGACTATCATGCTAAGACATTAACTTTGGCTATGCCAGGGTTGCCATGGATTGAGTGGCAAGGTTTGAACGATTATGTCCCTAGTAGAGTGATTTCATTTTTGAAAGTCCAGCGGATGATTGGGAAGGGTTGTCTTTCATACTTAGCCTTTGTGAGGGATGTTAGTGCAGAGACTCCTAAAATTGATTCTGTTCCAGTTGTGAGGGATTTTCACAATGTTTTTCCTACAGACCTGTTGGGCATGCCACCAGACAGGGATATTGACTTTGGTATTGACCTGGTGCCGGGCACTTAGCCCATTTCTATTCCACCGTATCGTATGGCACCAGCAAAGCTGACGTAGTTAAAGGAACAACTTCAGGAACTCCTTAATAAGGGGTTTACTCTGCCTAGTGTTTCATTGCGGGGTGTTCCCGTTCTATTTGTGAATAAGAAAGATGACACTATGAGGATGTGCATTGATTATAATAGTTGAACAAGGTTACAATTAAGAACAAGTATCCCCTGCCTCGCTGATAACACAAAGGTTGGGAGATCCAAGAACTTAAATAAAATAAGTTGATGAAATGCGGAAGTAGTAAATAAATGCAAGTGGATTAAGAAAAGCAAGAAAAATAAACTAGATATGTTGAAATTCAAGGAAAGGTCCAAGAACCCCGAGATTATGTTAATCTAGATTTTGACAAGATCCTAATGACAAGAAGTTGGTCATGAAACCAATTGCCTTCACTAGATATAAGCTAATGAAGAACTAGATTCGGATCTTGACTTCTAGTTTGAATAACTTACAACAACAACTAGTAACAGAAACTAGTCGCCTTCGAAGAATATCAAAAGAAACCAAAGATATCACAAGAAAGAAAATTATCTTACTAACTTAAGCTATGAACTAGTTAGGGTTGCAAGATCAATCTTCAAAGTAAATTTTACAAAGGTTTAAAAGAACTCACAATAATAATATTAATCTTCAATGTCCTCTACAATAGAAGACAAGCACCCATTTATATAGTAGTAAAGAAGGAGCTAGTCAAGACTTCAATAAATGAGAATTATATTCCCTAGAAGCATAGAAGACTACCCACACTAAGACCAATGTAGTCAACATACACATAAACCAATGCAAGTCAACATAGATTAAAACAACTATTAAATATATATTCTAGAAACTATTTTTGGGCTTATTTGGGCTGCTGAAAATTTCTTTCTTTTGGGGCATATTTGGGCCTCATTCCATCTCCTCTTGGACTTTAATTTGGGCCTCCAAATAGTTGTAAGACTTGGTCCAAAGATCCTCCTTGTGCTGGAGCTCTTCTTCTATTATAAGACACTTTTTAATTGCCAATTGAAGCCCATTAAGCCTGTCTTGAAATTTCTTTGTTTGAGACCTTGTCATGGGCCGTCTTGGAGCTTTTAGAGTTTCATCCTTCTCCTTTAATGATGTTGAGCTGCCATGAATGCTATCACTCGCATTGATGATTTGTTTGACCCACTTCAGGGAGCGAGGGTATTCTCCAAGATTGATCTTCGTTCAGGGTATCACCAGCTGAAGATCAAGGACTTGGATATTCTTACAATAGATTTCAATACCCGAGATGGTCATTATGAGTTCTTTGCAATGTCTTTTCGACTGACCAATTCCCCAGCAGTATTCATGCATTTGATGAACAGCGTGTTCCAGCCGTATCTCGACTTATTTGTTATAGCTTTAATTGATGACATTGTGGTGTACTCGCGTAGTCAGGAGGAGCACGCGAAGCATTAGAGAGTGGTATTCCAGAGATTGAGGGAGGAAAAGCTTATACAAAGCTCTCCAAGTGTGAGTTTTGGCTTAGTTTAGTGGCTTTCTTGGGGCACGTGGTGTCCAGCGAAGGGGATTCAGGTTGATCCGAAGAATATAGAGGTGGTTCAGAGTTGGACCAGACCATCCTCAACCACAGAGATTCGTAGCTTTCATGGTTTGGCGGGGTATTAAAACCGATTCGTTCAGGTATTTTGATCTATAGCATCACCCTTGACCAAGTTAACTCAAAAGGGTGCTCCATTTATATGGTCGGATGAGTGTGAGGCGAGCTTTTAGAAGCTCAAGACTGCCTTGACCACAGCTCCAGTGTTAGTTTTCCCATCAGCTTCAGGTTCTTATACCATGTATTGTGATGCTTCGAGAGTTGGTATTGGATGTGTTTTGATGTAGGATGGTAGAGTAATTGCGTATGCTTCTCGTTAGTTGAAGCCCGATGAGAAGAACTATCCCGTTCATGATTTGGAGTTGGCTACCTTTGTTCATGCGTTGAATATTTGGAGATATTATTTGTATGGTGTGTCTTGTGAGGTGTTTATCAATCATCATAGCCTCCGGCACTTTTTCAAGCAAAAAGATTTCAATTTGAGGCAGCGAAGATGGTTATAGCTGCTAAAGGACTATGATATTGCTATTTTGTATCATCCGGGGAAGGCCAATGTGGTGGCCGATGCCTTGAGTAGGAAGGCGGTAAGTATGGGGAGTTTGGCGTATATTCCTATTGGAGAGAGACCTCTTGTAATTAATGTTCAGGCCTTGGCCAATCAGTTCATGAGGTTGGATATTTTACAGCCAAGTTGGGTGTTGGCTTTTGTGATTTCTCGGTCTTCCTTATTTGATCACATCAGAGACAGTCAGTACTATGATCCTCATTTGCTTGTCCTTAAGTACGGAGTTCTTCACAACGATGCTAGAGATGTGACTACTAGTGATGATGGGGTATTGATGATGCAGGGGTAGATATACGTGCCCAATGTCCATGGGCTTTGGGAGT
The DNA here is from genome assembly GCA_026770625.1 of Nicotiana glauca. NCBI lineage: Eukaryota > Viridiplantae > Streptophyta > Magnoliopsida > Solanales > Solanaceae > Nicotiana > Nicotiana glauca. Next base: position 97,351 of record MU712737.1, read on the forward strand.
TAATTATGCAGGAGGCCCATAGCTCGTGGTATTTCATCTATCCCAGTGCCGCAAAAATGTACCAAGATTTGAGACAGCATTACTGGTGGAGAAGAATGAAGAAGGATATTGTGGAATTTGTAGCTTGGTGTCTCAATTGTCAGCAGGTGAAATATGAGCATCAGGGACCAGGTGGCTTGCTTTAACAGATAGATATTTCAGAGTGGATGTGGGAGCGCAACACCATGGACTTTGTAGTTGGGCTCCCAAGGACTTTGAAGAAGTATGATGCTATTTGGGTGATTGTGGATCGGCTGAACAAGTTCGCGCACTTCATTACTATGCGTACTACCTATTCTTCAGAGCGGTTGGTAGAGATTTATATCTAAGAGGTTGTTCGGTTGCATGGTGTCCCAATTTCTATCATTTCAAATAGAGGTACTCAGTTTACTTCATAGTTTTTGAGAGCCATGTAGATAGAGTTAGGTATCATGTAGAGCTGAGCACAACTTTTCTCCCTTAGACGAACGGTTAGTCCGAGCGTACTATTTAGATATTGGAGGACATGTTATGTGCTTGTGTTATTGATTTTGGAGGGTCATGGGATCAGTTTTTACCGCTCGTGGAGTTTGCTTATAAAAACAGTTATCAGTCAAGTATTCAGATGGCTCCATATGAGGCTTTGTATAGGGGATGGTGTAGATCTACAGTTTGTTCGTTTGAGCCCGGCGAGGCTAGACTTTTGGGGACAGACTTGGTGTAGGATGCTTTAGACAAGATGAATGTGATTCAGGAGAGGCTTCGTACAACGCAATCGAGGCAGAATAGTTATGCTAACAAGAAGGTCTGTGATATGTCCTACATGGTTTGTGAGAAGGTTCTACTGAAGGTGTCACCCATAAAGGGTGATATGATATTTAGGAAGAAGGGTAAATTGAGTCCTCGGTTGATTAGGCCTTTTGAGGTGCTTCGGATGATTAGGGAGGTGGCTTATGAGCTTGTTTTGCCACCCAGATTATCGAGTGTGCATCTGGTATTTCATGTTTCTTTACTTCAGAAGTATATTGGAGATCCGTCTCATGTTTTGAATTTCAGCACGGTTCAGTTAGATGGTTATTTAACTTATGATGTGGATCCAGTAGCTATTTTGGATCGTCACGTTAGAAAGTTGAGGTCAAAGGATATAGTTTCAGTGAAAGTGCAGTGGAGAGGTCTGCCCATGGAGAAGGCTACCTGGGAGACCGAGCGGGAGATGCGGAGCAGATATCCTCACCAATTTGAGGCTTCAGGTATGTTTTTTGACTCGTTCGAGGATGAATGTTTGTTTAAAAGGGGGAGGACGTAACAACCCGATCGGTCATTTCATGAGTTACCGCTCCGTTTCCCCTATTTCTACTTCTTTATGCTTTTTTATCCGTGTTATGTGGTATCGTATTAATCGGTTCAAACCGGAATGGTTTTGGGAAGTTTGAGACACTTAATCTCTTAAGTTGGCCTTTAGTTGGAAAAGCCAACCGGAAGTTGACTTGTGAGCAAACGATCTTGGAATTTGGTTTTTATGATTCGAATAGCTTAGGGAGGTAATTTGGGACTTAAGAGCGTGATAGGGATATGTTTTGGAGGTCCAGAGTAGATTTAGGCTTGAATTGGCGAAAATAGATTTTTGCCGTTTTCCATTTAATAGGAGAGATTTTGATATAGGGGTCATAATGGAATTCTGGGAGTTGCATTAGGTCCGTTGTGTCATAAGGAGGTGTGTGCAAAATTTTAGGTCATTCTGACAAGGTTTGATAGACTTTTTGATCAAAAGCGGAATTCGGAAGTTTTTAGAGTTCTTAGGCTTTAATATGTGGTTAACTTGATTTTTCGATGTTGTTTTAGTTGTTTTGAAGATTGGTAAAAATTTGGAAAGGGGTATATGACTTGCTTGTGCTTTTTGTTGAGGTCACGGGGGCCTCGGGGTGATTTCGGATGGTTGAGGGGAGGTTTTGAATTAGAATTGGAAGCTGAAGTGCAAAGTTCCTATCATAACCGCACATGTGGCTTAGGGACTGCAGGTGCGGGCCCACAGAAGTGGAAATGAAGTCACAGATATGGCCACGAGAGGGAAAGGCTGGAGTCGCAGATGCGGAACTTTTGGCGCAACTGCGGTAGCCCAAGTGTGTGAATTTGATCGCAGGTGCGGTGGCTGGGCGTATAAGTGAAATCCGCATATGCGCACCAGTGAGCACAAGTGCGGGTCCACAGATGCAATGTTAGACTATAGATGCGGTTTTGCTGGGTCAGAACATATATATTTCACCCTTCGCGAATTTGGGTTTTTTCATAACATTTCAAATGGGAAGAATCTATGGAGAGCAAATTCAGAGGAGAATGCAAAAGGGTTTCTTAGAGGTAAGGTCTTTGGTCCCTAAACTCGTTTTTATGATGATTTTTAATGTTGTAAGCTTGAAATCTATGAGAAAATCAGTAGAAAATTAGGGGCTAGTGTTTGGAAAATTGGAGACCTAAAATTAGGGATTTGAGGGGTCTTTTGTTGTCAGATTTTGGTACTTTTGGTATGAATGAACTCCTAAGGAATAAGGATGCCATTGATATAAATATTTTTGGATTCCAAGACGTAGGCCCGGGGGTCAAGTTTGGTCAATTCCAGGATTTGTGTTGTAATTTGATTAATTCCGTATGGATTTCACTCCTTTAGCATATACTAATGATTATGAATTGATTTTGGTTAGATTCGAGGCATTTGGAGGCTGAATCGAGAGAAAAGGGCGTCGCGGGCTAGAGTTTGGCTTGGCTGAAGGTAATTAACGCTTCCAATCTTGGTGTTGCAGGTTCGAAACCCTGAACTATGTGTTCTATGATTATTATGAAGGTGACGTTATACCAAGAGACAGGCATATGGCCGTGCAACGTGGGAAACGCGGCCTGGATCATTCCAGAACACTGCTTAGTGGTTCTTTCTTATCGATATTTGTGCTCTAATTACGTTGTCTAGTTGTTGAGCTGTAAATCATGTTGATTATCATGTTAAGGATTAATGCCGATATTATTGAGACCCAAGAGGTCGTTTCCTGCTGTCATATTATTTGTTTTACTGATATTATGTACTCAGTCCTTTTGATGCATATTATATCATTTATCAGTCTCGATTATTACTATATGCCACATTGTATTGTTGACCAGGCTAGTATCATGACATTTGGAGCCCGTGTGTGAGACTGGTGAGGTCGAGAGCCTGATATTGAGTGACACTATGAGATTGGGTTGCACGCCGCAACGAGATATTGAACAAGCCTTCGTTGGCTTTGTTATAGCGCTTGGGCTAATGAGAGAAGCCTATCCGGAGTCTTTACACCGCTAGTGAGTTCAGATAATTATATTGAGGGATGGATCTTCCTAGACATAGATCTTGACCTAAGTATTATACCGGGAGATGGATCTTCTCCGTGAGGCTGGATTGGCCTGTGTCCTCGGTACTGGATGACTGCAGTCAGTGAGGTATATTTTAGGATGGATCTTCCCTGGGCCGGATGTCCATATACAGTACTGAGGGGTTAAGTACTTGTGAGTGGAGGTTCATGGAACATTGATCATGCTAGTTGTGCATAGGTATATGTAAAATCTCTGAGTTTTGAACTTCGTTCTGTTCAGTTTCATCTAAATATTGTTGAACTTTACTTGAACTGTAAGCATGTCTACATTTCTTATTCAGATATATGTTATTACCTATTGAGGTTTGGTCCGTCACTACATGTCAGTCCATAGGTTGGACTTGTTACTTACTGAGTTGGTGTACTTACATTACTGTTGCGCCCCCTTTTTTTCCTCGCGAAATCGGGTTTATGACATTTTTGGGACAACTGTTTCCTTTTGGGAAAGGGGTTTGAATTTTTTGAGATTTTCCATATAATGATTTAAGGTGCGTTAGGGCAACTATAAAGTTCATTTATAACTGTGCTTGATAACCAGAGATATGGTAAGGGCTTGAAATTATCATAAGGGGAAGTTGCTAGTTATCCCTCAGGATTTACTAGTGTAAATCCCGGCCAAACAGTTTTTGTGAATTTGTACAATTAGTAAATAAACAAGTATAGCTCAAATAGTAGAGGATTTAATTTTAAATACACAAGTGTTTGAAAAACAATTAGTGGAAGAGTGAGATTTTGTAAAGAATTACTATCTAAACATATTCATGAATGAAAGAGGGGTGTCCTAGGTTTGTTTATAATATGGATCACATCAATGCAATACTCGGTATGACACTCCTCAAATAGGGGCTACACATGATATTAATGCACCAGTCATCATATCCATATCTATCCTTTTCCGCTCTGTGAAGTTAATTAAAGTGAAGGTTGGTCTCGACCCCTATTGCATGTTGTTACCCGTCCCTTCCTATCAGTCTCGAAGGAATTTAGTACTCCTATCCTACAAAAGAGGGGGGTTCTAGGCAGTCCCTCAGGTTTAAAGGCAAAATACTCGGTGAAAAACAAGAACACATAGGACTGCATTTAAAGGGTAAAACACAGAAATCAGATAGAAGGCTCAGATATAGCTCCACAAGTAATGCACATAGACAGCACAACTCATACACAATTAAGGTCTAAATTCAGATCCTAACAAGGTATGATAATAGTAGAACCAGATACATGACTCAGAAAAGAAGTCCGAATCAAGCTTGCCTAGTGGTTTTAACACGTTGACAGTTAAACACTAATCACAAAGATGGTTCTGGTTTTATTTAAAGTTAATTGCCTAAGGCTTGCCTATGCGCAGAATACAGATGACTATATTTTATATGATGAAACAAGGCAGGTTTTTAAAACGGACTCTTGAATCCTTATAGGCATGACATCTAATGATAAATCAAGGTAGTTTTTGAAAGAACTTGTTTTAAAGAACATAAACAATTAATTAAACCAGTTTCGAAACGAACTAAAACGTGGACTGGGTTGATTTATTAAACTAAACTAATAGGTAGAATTTTTAGAGTTATTCCCTATAGGCATGACATCTAGTTATTTAACACTGATTTCAGAATCTTTGCAGGCATGATGACCAATGAAAGAAAACATGTAACACTTGTTATAATAGAACTTGGATTAAATTATATCCTATAGGTATGGCATCTATTTGTGAAACTGATTTTGAGGCCTATTAAACATGATTTCTAACATAGTAAGGCAAGTATAGTAAAGTCCTATTAAACATAATTTCTAACATGGTAAGGCAATTATATAAAAATTTAAAGTCCTATAGACATGGTTTCTAACTGGATTATACTATAGCATGCATATTACCCACCTTTTTTTAATATCCAACCCCGGAGTCATTTACAAATAATTATTACAGACTAATACTAAGATAAATTACATATGAAGAGTAAAAGTTACAATATAGAGAGCCTAAAATATGCCCAAACTTTCAGCACCTCATTAGGACTTCCTCCCTGAGTTATGTAATAAATCACCTCAAGTGCTAAGATTGTTCCATTGTTCCATAGCCTTTCACATATCTTGTTGTGTCAAAGTTCCCTAAGGATCTCAAAGGATCCGAGCAGTGCTCACACTGAGATTTTATAGCCAATACAGAGTAAGTGTAGTGTGGAAAGGCCATCTCTCACGTGTCCAAGTTTAGAGGGAGCTCAAGGGTCCAACGGCAAGGCTCACACAAAAGGCGCAGAACCTAGTGGTCTAAGAGTAGTGTAAGAGTGCTTGAAAAGAACTTAGTAAAACAATGTTAAAGTAGAACTTTCAAAAGTGAAAACAAAAAGTGTCAGGAGTAGACATAGTTTTAAAAATGCTAAGAGTGAAAGCAGTTTCGGAAGCAATTCTAAGAAAACACTCAATCACAAAAGACAACTTAGAGTGCTCAGATTCAGAGCCATTTATTACTTGATTCTAAGTGAAGACAAACAACTTTATCGACAAGGATCAGGGGGTTGGGGACATAGAGAGCTCAAATAAGGAACACATAAACATGGATGAGCAGAGAAACATATAGACCAACCAGTATAAAGAACAAGTAGGAACTGATTGGCTTCCAGAACACAAACTACTATTTCAAAGTGTTAACAAGGGAATCATGCTCGAAAATAAAATAGTAACAGGCAATAAGACATAAAGACGGGGTATGTGAGTAGTCATGCTGAGGACATGGGTCTATTACACATGATTAGTCATGCCACTTAGAGTTAACCAAGCAGATTTAGGAGTCTATGATACTAACATGGCATACCAGTTGAGGGAATAAACAAGAACTAAAGTAGACCTGCTGGTTACACACTTGAATAAGAGATGGCAAAAATTAAGCATGTTGAATAAAGCAGTAAACAAGGAGAGCAATTAAATACCTAAGCCATTAAACTAGTGCAGAAGGAGACATGGATTAATAGACAAGGAACACACATAGAGCTGAGTTTCATAAGTGAACGAGGAACATACCAGTTAACGAAGTAAAGTGCAGAAAGTAAAGCAAGTAGAGTTCCACAGTCTAGCCTTTGCTTTCAGCCAGCTAGACAAGTAGTTAGTACAAGTAGCAGAGAGAGAGAAGAGAGAGTCTTTGTGTGTGTGTGTAGTTTTTGAACTAATTGTTCGTTTCTTGAATTGACAGTAGAGGAGAGTAGATATAGCAATTTAGGAGTGGAGCAGAATAAGGTACAGAAATCATAATTCNTAGGAACATACCAGTTAACGAAGTAAAGTGCAGAAAGTAAAGCAAGTAGAGCTCCACAATCTAGCCTTTGCTTTCGGCCAGCTAGACAAGTAGTTAGTACAAGTAGCAGAGAGAGAGAAGAGAGAGTCTTTGTGTGTGTGTAGTTTTTGAACTAATTGTTCGTGTCTTGAATTGACAGTAGAGGAGAGTAGATATAGCAATTTAGGAGTGGAGCAGAATAAGGTACAGAAATCATAATTCAGCAATCAAGAAAATTACATATGAAATTAGCATAATCTTCCTTCAATTAAGGACAAATACCCAACGGTTAAAGGACATGAGCCACTTAAGGAAAGAAAATCAAATCTGACCCAAGTAAAGAGGTAAACAAATAAAAGTTTAATTAAGGAAGGAATTATGAAGAATCGGTGACAATACATACAATAAGGTAATAAGAATAATTTGAGTGGTAAACAAGGGAATAAATCATTAATCAGTACATAATTTTAAACAAGCAAATCAGTAAATTGAAATTCAAAATAATACTGATTTGAGGGGAGGGAAAATATCAGTTTTCCACAAATAGAAAAATAGGCTAAAATAGAATTTCATAAACATGCATAAACTTGCCAAAGGATCGACTAAGAAACCCTAGTAGAGATGAACTAGGGTAAAAGTCACAAGATACTGAATTAGGCTAAAAGGGAAAATCATGAAAGACACAAACAATGTAACAAGTAGCTCGGAAAAACTCAGAATCGAAGCAAAAATATAAGAAAATTAGGGCTTTAACACAAACTAGTTAGGGTCCAGGCAATTTTAGCAGAAATCAGTTAATAATACCTAAGAACATATGATTAACACTCGAAAATCATGAAAAGCTTGAGAAGACGAGTTTCACTAAACCCTAGTTTAGAAAAGAGTGACTAAAATCGAAAATAGTTAGTTAAAATAGGAGATTTTTAAAGAAAACGCTCAATAATACTCGAATCACCTCAGATCTATAATGATCTGAGAAGAATCGAACAGTAGCGAATATAGGGTTTTCGAAAAATAGTAGAGATGAAGAAAATCGGTTAAAAGCTCATTGATTCGAACGAAAAATAAGAGAAAATCCTTTCTTACAAACAAAAATGGCCGGAGACACGACAATGAACGAGCTTCAAATCGGAATAGGTTGGCTTTCCTTGATATCTTCTCAAGGACTCCTGAAGTCGAAGAGCCATGAAGTATAGGAGACCAGAGGTGTTCGGAGAAGGCACAAGAACACCATGGGAAGGAAGTTCTCACCAGTAATAGCGATCAGAGTTAGGGTTAGTTGAGAGAGAATTTGGGAGAGGAGGGATTTAGAAGCTTTGCAAATGAACGAATAGGGTAGGGTTTTGGGGGGTCGTTGGGTTAAAAAGGCAAGAAATAACGTGACCATTAATCTGGGAGATCAACGGTCGAGATTAGAAAGGGTAGGTGGGGTTCTGGGTTTGGGTATGGGTTAATAGGGTGTGGGTCGGGTTTTTAATTATGAAAGTGGGCTGGGAAATGGGATCCTGATTTGGCTATACTTGAAAGCCCTTTTGGCTATAATTTAAATAGCCAGTTTTTCCCCTATTTAATTTAGAAAAAATAGTAGTTAACTTCTAAAAAATAATTTAAAATGTTAAAATGATTTATAATACATAATTAGCAATTTAAAAATGCAGGATCCAATTTTATGCCTATAAAACATAATTAAACCTTAAAAGGGCTAATATTCCAATTATGTGCAATTTAGTTTTAAATTTACCAAATGCGAGTGAAAAAAATATATAAAGACTACTTTAGCCATATTTTGGCATAAATATAGAAACCCAATAGATGAATTATCAAATTAATAATTTTGGAACTAACTATTGGGGATTTTATGGATAAAAAGGAAGAAAATAAATCAATTTAATACCTTAAAATTATGGAAAAAAAAATAAAAGCCTTGGTCATGATTTTATATATATATATACACATATATATATACACACACACACTATTTTGAAGGTATTTTGCATATTTAAAAATATATAGGGAAAATTGGGTATCAACAGCTGCCCTCTTTACCCGGGAAGGATGAAAGAGTTTTCAGGTAAAGAAATGATGGCCAATATTGACCGAGCGAAATGGTTTGGGAAGATTTGAGTTGCCTACATATCCCTGTTTTCACAGGAATCAAGCCGTATGTAATTCCGGATCCATTGGCAGAGTATACCGATTAAGTAATTTTAAGAACGGACGCAACATCTAGGGCTGGGTGAATAAATGATTTACGGGAATGGTTAGGTTTAATATGGCTTGAGAGAACCGGAGAAGGATCGCTCCTGCTGGGATAGGCATTATTCGCCGTTTCACCTGCAAATAGAAGCAATACAGCATAAACTGTGCGTAAATTTAAACATGATGCAAATTCTCGTTGGACCATGAATGTTGTCTTTGGACGGTGAGGATGATGTCCTTAGACCATGATTTCCTAGGCCATGAAGCATATGATAAGGGATTCGCTGGCCATGAAATGTTGTTCTCGGGCTATGAGGATGATGCCTCCGAATCATGACACCTTTGAATAATGATATGCAAAAGATTGAAAGAGATCCTCGGGCCATGGCATGGTGTTCCTAGGATATAAAGATGGTGCCTCCGAACGATGACGCCTTTGGATGAGTTGGCAATATTTCAGCCCATGAAGGATGCATTAGTATGATACGGGAAAGACAGAGCTTAGTCTTGCGATTTGAAGGGCAGAGCTTAGCCCTTAAGAAAAGCGAGATAAATAATTCTTGGAATAGCACTTAGTTTTGAAGAAAATTGGAGGCAGAGCTTAGCCTCAGAAGGCAGAATAGTAGCCTTATGCGATGCAGATGCAGATGCAAATGCAGATGGAGGTTAACCTCGGAAGGCAGAATAGTAGCTTTATGCAATGCGAATGCAGATGGAGAGAGCGTTTAGTCTCAAAAGGCAAAATGGTAGCCTTATGCAGATTGGAAGGCAGAATGGTAACCTTATGCAATGCGAATGCAGAAGGAGGTAGCATTTAGTCTCGAAAAAAATTGTAGGCAGAGCTTAGCTTCGGAAGGCAGAATGGTAGCCTTATGCAGTGTAGATGCAGATGGAGGTAGAGTTTAACCCTGGAAGGCAGAATGGTAGCCTTATGCAAATGGGTAGGCAGAATAGTAGCCTTATGCAATGCAGATACTGATGGAGGTAGAGCTTAACCTTAGAAGGTAGAATGGTAGCCTTATGCAAATTGGAAGGCAGAATAGTAGCCTTATGCAATGCAGATGCAAATGGAGGTAGAGCTTAACCTCGGAAGACAGAATGGTAGCCTTATGTAAATTGGAGGGCAGAATTGTAGCCTTATGTAATGCGAATACAGATGGAGATAATTTTTAGTCTCGGAAGGCAGAATAGTAGCCTTATGCAATGCAAATGCAGATGGAGGCAGCATTTAGTCTCGGAAGGCAGAATGATAACCTTATGCAAATTGAAAGGCAGAATAGTAGCCTTATGCAATACAGATACAGATAGAGGTAGCGTTTAGTCTCAGAAGGTAGAATGGTATCCTTATGCAATGCAGATGCAGATGGAGGTAGAGCTTAACCTCGGAAGGAAAAATAGCAGCCTTATGCAAATTGCTAGGTAGAATAGTAGCCTTATGCAAATTGGGAAGTAGAATGGTAGCCTTAGGTAAGAAATAAAATAAGAAATGACAGTAGAGTTTTCTTAGCTTAAAGCAGATTGCGGCATTGTGATTACTGGGAGCACTGTGACATACGGAACACCACTGATGTTGCGGATAGCAAATATCGGCGAGTGCAATGGTTTTGAGAGTCGTATTCTCGAATAATTTTTATCTCATGGGCATACAGTATGTAATCCTTGTGAGCACGTGATTTTTTCTCTATGTGAACCACTCTCATAAATTCAAAACAAAATAATTTTTCCATTATTTGCAATTTCGTGGAGTTTTTGTGGCATTTTATGTTAATTGTTTGCATTTTTATCTGTGCATTTAAACTAATGAAAAATACAAAAATATATGTTCATTTGCATTTAGGACCTAACTTTGCATTTTTAGGAATTAATTAGTAAATTAGTTATTTTATAAGAATTGGAAAAATTACAAAAATGGTTATTTGTGCACTTTTAATTATAATCTTTGAATTTTGGTAGTTTCCTTTAAATTTAGTTTTTAATTATTTGTGATAATTATTACTTTTGATAGGCTAATTTGGTTTTATAACTCAATTTAGGAATTAACTTAATTTGAAAAAAAAAGAAGGAAAAGAAAACAAAGGGAGTTTAGAAAAATAAAGGAAGAGAGATGAGAAATCAAAGCTTGGGCCATTCTTAATTAAAACTCGTCAGGCCCAAAATATTTGGATCAGAACCTATCCAATTGGCCCAACCCATCCCCTATAACCTGGTCCAACTCATTCTAATTTCAAACGACGTCGTTTCAGCTCGTTGCATTGGAGCCGTTGATTTAGCCCCATCCAATGGCCAGAATCTCCCCTCCCCATTACATTAATATGTCTGAATACCCCATATTAAAACTAAGACTAAACCCCAAACACCTTCTGTCTCTCTATCTCCTTCGTCGACCCCCAGCGCGGCTGTGAGAGATTTTCACCACTTTCTCCGGCAGCGAACCTGCAAACCACTCCAAATCTTTGCCACACAACCACCACCCTCACTTGATTCCCAATCCACCACCACATCTCTTCAAATCCTCACAAAATCAGACCAGTTTTAGAATCTAAAAAGAGTAGAAGAAAAGAAAAATCCCCTAAGTCTTCGAGATTCTAAGAACGATTAGGGCGGAAATTGGTGTTGCTTGTTTGTTCTCGACGAGAACGTGCAAATAATACTAATTTCGGTTCAAATCGAAGAACGTCGGAGGTCTGTCCAAGCCTACAGTCTGGTCTGCCTATTTTAGGTATCTCTGTTCATTATTTTTTTCCGTTCTTTATTTTATTCCATCCTCGTCTCCTTCTGTTTTGTTTTTTCCTTCTGTTACTAAATTGTTCTGCTTGCATGTTAAGATTAAATCATGATAGTTTATAATAATTAGCTTAATAGTGCAGTCAACATTGTCGTCAGTTCATTTGATTTCGAGTTTGATTCTGCTCCATTTTCCTTTCATTTTTGTTTCTTTGAAATTGTGACTTCAGGAGTTTTATAACTCTGTTGGCCTGTTTTCTCGTGGGTTTGTGGTTTTGAGTTAAAACTTGGGCTTCATAGGTTGGAAGCCCAAAGAGGGTAAGGGTCAATTCTGATTGTCAAGCCCATGGGCTAGGTTTAGGATTTGGTTTAATTTGACCCATGTTTAGTTTCCTGAAGGTAAATAACAGAAGATCAAAGGGTAGTTTAGGAAATAGGGAAGAGGGAATCATTGGTAAAAGATTTAGAGGCTTCTAGGGAGTTTGGGTAGGGGTCTTTTATTAAATTTCAGGCTTTACTTGGTTACCAAGTCAGAAAATAAGGGACAAAATAACAAAAAAGGAAATTAAGAAAGGGGTAAAGTGCACAGCCTAGTTTACATTTGCTGCCCTAGTAACTTGCCTATAAAGGCATTGTTACTTGCAGCTTAGGGGGGAGGGGGGGGGGGGGNTTTCTTCTTTCTTCGATTTCTGAAGCCTTCACTTCCGAAATAATTTTTGAATAGCTGGAGGTTGAAATGGATTAAACTTGGTGTTAGTTTGTGTGTTTTAGAATGAGTTTTGGGTCTGAAGTGTGTTGAAGTTACTGTTCCATTAAAGTTTTCAGTGATTTTTATTCCTTTTCAACTTTCGAGACTTTTTGAATTCATCCGAAAGAGAAATGTCTTAAAATTGGTTGTCGGAGTGCTGGTTTAAAGCTTTGCTATCCTGCTTGTTTGGTTTAAGCATGATACCTTGAGCTATTGTTTCTCCTTCTGGGGTTCAAAGTTGTTTACTGGCTGCTTTGGTGTTGTTTTCTACTACTGTACCTGCTGATACTGTCCTGCTCTATTGATCCTTTCTTTTCCTCTCACTTTGCTTTCCCATGTATTTCCTTAGCTCATAATTGGGGCTTGATTGTTGAGCATGTATAGATTTGAAGTTTTTGTTAAATGAAGATTCTATTTGAAGCTGAATTTCCTTTCTCCTTTTACTGTTTCATGTTCTGTATTTAGATTTCAAGTTATAGATATTAGTTAGGGCCTCTCGCTTCCCTCTGAAATTGAGTGTATGAGAGTGACTTGGTGTGGTATTTTGCATCTGTGTCCATAACTGAACAATGGACTTTAATTATTCAAGTTTATGTTTGGTGCTATATCCGGGTTCTATCTTTGTGGATTTCTTGCTGCGAATCACTAAGTTTTAGTCTTGAAAGTCGTAGTCGTAGTGCAATGACCCCACCCATCGTCTCATGTATTTACGTCCCGTTTTCCCCGATTTATGATTCTTCATGTTTCAATATACGTACTCGGTGAATTTGAGTTGGTTTGGATCGAGTTTGGTAAGAAATGGGGCAATTAATCTCTTTAAGGAAATGTTAGTTTGGAAAAGTCAACCGGATATTGACTTGTAAGTTAGAGTGCTCGAAATTGATTTCCGATGATTCAGTTAGTTTCAGGGGATGATTTAAGGCCGAGGAGAGTAATCATAAGTAATTTTGGAGGTTCGGTGTAGAAGTTAGCTTAATTTGGCAAAGTTAGCATTTTGGCGAAATCCGGTTGGTATGCGAGATTTTGATCTGAGGGTCGGAATGAAATTTCGAGAGTTGCAGTAGCTTCGTTAAGTGATTTGGGATGTGTGTGAAAAATTTCCGTTGATTCGGAGGTGTTTAGGTCGGGTTTTGATCGAATGCACGTTTTGGAGGTTTTAGTTAAACTTAGGCTTTGATTTGATGAAATTTGATGATTTTGATGTTAACAGTAGTGTTTTGATGGTTCGAGCAAGTTTAAATAAGGTAATAGAACATATATGTGCTTTTGGTTGAGGTCTGGGGGGCCTCGGGGTGATTTCGAATAGCCAACGGAGAGTTTCGGGGTGTTCAGGAGTTGCAGATTTTACAACAGTAGTTGCAGGCTAATTTGGCCTTTGCGTTCGCGAGGCAGGGTCGCGTTCGCGTAGGCCTGAGACCGTTGGTCTTCGCGTTTGCGGCTGGGACCCCGTGTTCGCGTAGAGGGAGTTTGGGGGTCCCTGTCCATTGTGCATCGCGTCCGCGATCGGTGAATCGCGTTCGCGTAAGGGGAGCTGGTTAGCCTTCGCGTTCGCGGTCAGTGTGACGCGTTCGCGTAGAGTAGGTGGATGAGGCATCGCGTTCGCGAAGAGTAAAAATGGCCCAGTGGATTTTTGGCCATCGCGAATGCAAGAGGGCCATCGCGTTCGCGAAGAAGGATTTGTCACCTGGGCAGAATGTTTTAAGAACATTTCATCCGCGACTTGGGTTCATTTTCCACCATTTTTGAGCGAGCTTGGGATCCTTCGACAAGATTTTGAAGGGTTTTGACTGGGAATCAATTGGAGGTAAGTCCCATGGCCTAGAAACATCATCTAATTATGATTTCAACATTTAAATTCATGGAAATTTCGTTAAAAAGTGAAGAACTAGGGCTTGGGTTATTGAATGAGAATTTATGATTTGAAGGGTCAAATGGACTCCGATTCTTGTGAATTTGATATGTATGGACTCGTGGCGAGATAAGGAACATTTTGGTGTAAAAATTGCTGACTTTCGAGAAGTGGGCCCGGGGCTCAGGTTTTGTCAAATTCGTGAATTTTGATAATTTTCAGTGGTAACAGGCCCAAACTTTCAGCACCTGATTAGGACTTCCTCCCTGAGTTATGTAATAAATCACCTCAAGTGCCAAGATTGTTCCATAGCCCTTCATATATCTGGGTGTGTCAGAGCTCCCTAAGGATATCAAGGGATCCCAGGCAGTGCTCACACCAAGATTTTATAGCCAATATAGAGTAAGTGCAGTGTGGAAAGGCCAGCTTTTATGTGTCCAAGTTTAGAGGGAGCTCAAGGGTCCCAAGACAAGGCTCACACAAAAGGGGCATAACCTAGTAGACTAAGAGTAGAGTGAGAGTGCTTGAAAAGAACTTAATAAAACAATGTTAAAGTAGAACTTTCAGAAGTGAAAAAAAAGTGTCAGGCGTAGACATAGTTTTAAAAATGCTAAGACTGAAAGCAGTTTTGGAAGCAATTCTGAGAAAACACTCAATCCCAAAAGACAACTTAGAGTGCTCAGGTTCAGAGCCATTTATTACTTGATTCTAAGTGAAGACAAACATCTTTACAGACAAGGATCAGGGGGTTGGGGACATAGAGAGCTCAAATAAGGAACACATAAACATGGATGAGCAGAGAAACATATAGACCAACCAGTATAAAGAACAAGTAGGAACTGATTGGCTTCCAGAACACAAACTACTATTTCAAAGTGTTAACAAGGGAATCATGCTCGAAAATAAAATAGTAACAGGCAATAAGACATAAAGACGGGGTATGGGAGTAGTCATGCTGAGGACATGGGTCTATTACACATGATTAGTCATGCCACATAGAGTTAACCAAGCAGATTTAGGAGTCTATGATACTAACATGGCATACCAGTTGAGGGAATAAACAAGAACTCAAGTAGACCTACTGGTTGCACACTTGAATAAGAGATGGCAAAAATTAAGCATGTTGAATAAAGCAGTAAACAAGGAGAGCAATTAAATACCTAAGCCATTAAACTAGTGCAGAAGGAGACATGGATTAATAGACAAGGAACACACATAGAGCTGAGTTTCATAAGTGAACGAGGAACATACCAGTTAACGAAGTAAAGTGCAGAAAGTAAAGCAAGTAGAGTTCCACAGTCTAGCCTTTGCTTTCAGCCAGCTAGACAAGTAGTTAGTACAAGTAGCAGAGAGAGAGAAGAGAGAGTCTTTGTGTGTGTGTGTAGTTTTTGAACTAATTGTTCGTTTCTTGAATTGACAGTAGAGGAGAGTAGATATAGCAATTTAGGAGTGGAGCAGAATAAGGTACAGAAATCATAATTCAGCAATCAAGGAAATTACATATGAAATTAGCATAATCTTCCTTCAATTAAGGACAAATACCCAACGGTTAAAGGACATGAGCCACTTAAGGAAAGAAAATCAAATCTGACCCAAGTAAAGAGGTAAACAAATAAAAGTTTAATTAAGGAAGGAATTATGAAGAATCGGTGACAATACATACAATAAGGTAATAAGAATAATTTGAGTGGTAAACAAGGGAATAAATCATTAATCAGTACATAATTTTAAACAAGCAAATCAGTAAATTGAAATTCAAAATAATACTGATTTGAGGGGAGGGAAAATATCAGTTTTCCACAAATAGAAAAATAGGCTAAAATAGAATTTCATAAACATGCATAAACTTGCCAAAGGATCGACTAAGAAACCCTAGTAGAGATGAACTAGGGTAAAAGTCACAAGATACTGAATTAGGCTAAAAGGGAAAATCATGAAAGACACAAACAATGTAACAAGTAGCTCGGAAAAACTCAGAATCGAAGCAAAAATATAAGAAAATTAGGGCTTTAACACAAACTAGTTAGGGTCCAGGCAATTTTAGCAGAAATCAGTTAATAATACCTAAGAACATATGATTAACACTCGAAAATCATGAAAAGCTTGAGAAGACGAGTTTCACTAAACCCTAGTTTAGAAAAGAGTGACTAAAATCGAAAATAGTTAGTTAAAATAGGAGATTTTTAAAGAAAACGCTCAATAATACTCGAATCACCTCAGATCTATAATGATCTGAGAAGAATCGAATAGTAGCAAATATAGGGTTTTCGAAAAATAGTAGAGATGTTTTACGTGATTTCTTACCACTCAGTTGTTATTTACTTTTATCACTCACTGAGTTGGAGTACTCACTTTACTCCCTGCACCTCGTGTGCAGATGCAGGTAATTATTCACCTGGTAGCAGGTTTTGAGCCGATTGGGGATCTTGCTATCGTAGCTGTGCCAGGTGACCGTCAGCATTCGCGACACCGTATTTCTTCTGTTGATGTTAAATTCCAATATGTATATTACTGGTCTTGTGATAGAGTTAGGATTCTTTAGATGCTCGTGACTTGTGACACCCCGATTTCGGGCTGAGTCGGGATGGTTTCCCTGTTTTATCACTTTTATTCCGCACTTATGACTATATTATCCATGTTTTAGACTTATTCATGCTAAGTAACTGTTAAAAGAGGTATTGATGTTCTGTTGGTTGGCCTTGTCTTCACGAGAGGCGCCATCACGGTCGTGACAAGTTGGTATCAGAGCCTAGGTTACTAGGTCTTACGAGTCATGAGCAAGTTTAGTAGGGTATCACGGATCGGTACGGAGACGTCTGTATTTATCCTCGAGAGGCTGCAGAACCTTTAGATAAAACTTCACTTTTTTGGAATTCTTATCGTGCGTACTTGATTTAGCTTGGAATATAACCCTTGAAATTGCTCCCACACATCTGTATGAGTGCATGAGTGCTCAGTATTGTATGTGCTTTGATGGCTTGGGATTCCCCGATCGTGGGGCGAGATGTGATCTTCGTGAGTATGTTGGGCCAGTCTGGAGGACTTAAGGCCGGATCTTTGCCTATGGCTTGAGCACCGAAGTGCTAATTTTGTGAGCAAGTGTTTTGAACTTATATGTTCATTATTGTCCTTATTAGCTGGAATGGAAGTTAGATATCCATGTAATGAGTATGTTAGTACTGCAAGGTGTATTTATATGACTTGGTAGTGACGAAACAGTCTGCTGGATAATAGATGAACTGTTAAGTGATTTGTTTCCTATTGTGATCTGTTGTGTAGCCCCGAGTTATGGGCATGTGAAGAATATTTTTCGTGTCTCCTAGTTGGAAACTAAAGTGCATTACATGTGGCGGTATGAGTTCAGACTCAGGAAGACTAAATGACGGTGTAACGTATATAATGGTAGAAGGTGTGCTGAAGTACTAAATTGAGGCGGAGCAGGTGGGTTATCTCCTGCGGAGTGTTCCTAAGTGGTAAGATTCTTATGTACATTGTTAGAATATCCCATGTGTAATTGCAGAGTACGTGTTAAAATTTGATAATTTCGGGTCGCTTTAGAGGGTGGACTCAACTGCTGTGGGGATGAATGCTAGGTTTGCAGAGGATTTCAGTACTAGATGATCTGTGTTTTCATAAACTAGTAAATGATTTGAGTTTAATCTCACTATGATATTGTGGCATCATTAGAGTAAAAGTATTATGGGTTATTTAGTGTGTCCTGATATATGGCTTCGAGCCAAGTTGGGGAGGTTGCTGTTGATTAGCTGATTGCACGGTTATGTGCTATGTGGTTCCGTTTCGAGGTATGCTGACGGATCAGTTCTGGTTGCAGAACTTGAGCCGAGGATGGCACGAGTGAAGCAAAAATATTTACAAAAGTTATATGGTGCTTCGTAGATGTGAGAAAGTACTAGGATGTCTTGAACTATTGTTGATAAAGAATGCTCAGTGCATAGAGAAGGAAGATGGTGGTTCGTATTGGTATGAGATCATGTTCTGCAGTGTCAGAGTACTATAAGACACGAGTGGTTATGTTCGATAAGTCAGGTAATTTGCAGTTTAAGTAAGAGTGAATGACTCTCGAGAATGGTTTTAATGTGTTAAGATTCTACATGTAACAATCAGGCGTCTTAAGGTTGTGTATGTGGTTACTGAATATGTTCCATTGAAAAAGGCCAAGACTTGTGCTATTTTTATGATGATTATGGGATTATGTGTATCGGTAACTAGAAGGTAATGGCAACGAATTCAGATTCGCAGTAAGTTCTTCAAGCAGAGCATGCGGGAATGTGGTATTTCTGGGAACATTTGAGAGGGTATTCAGTGGCCTATGGGTCTTAGACAGTGTGGTCTTATGTTCGAATCTCGTGTGGTAAACCTAGGTTGAGGCATTTTAGTGCCACAACAAGAGGGAATATCAAGTTGATGATGAACCAGAAGGGAAATTAAATAGATGGAATAGCTTGATAGTAGACCAAATCGGTATGGTAAAGATATGATTAATTCCTTGTATGTGTGCGAGGTTATGAGCCCTTACAGGTATTGTGCAGCGAAGCTCTTGAGTTCTGACAGCTTGCTTAGCTTGGTTTGGATAGTAGGATTCAGTCCTGGCGATTTAGCTTGTGCAAATGGAATTGGGAGAGAGTTCTTGTTGAGTTTTACCGTGGTTCGGAGATGTATATATTTTCTTGGGGCATGCGAAACATGGAATGTGTAATGATTCTTCTTCCAGATGGGATCGACGAAAGGTCTTGGCTAGATGTGTTACAGTTCAGTTCTAAAAAGAAATTCATAAAAATCTTAAGTAAAGAGTAGCCTCAGATAATCAAGGAAATGGTACTGCTAATCGGAAGTGATTTGATGAGATTAAATGTCTCGGAAGGGTAATGTGATTAGACTGATGATACTTCAGTAGTATTGTGGCACTTTCTTGACAGATCGACTGTTGATATCTGAGTTTGTATGATGGCACAGAGGAATTTTTGAATATCTTTCGTGTAATGCTTGGGTACTCGAGGTGTTATATGTATTCATACTGTGGAATTTGGGGATCAGGTACAGACTATGTAGTGGTTGTGGATCGTGTGTGTTGGTACCTTTAACGGCTATTAGGATTTATTTGGAAGCCCGAGTGGATCTTTATTTGCTTGGTATATTAGATTTTGGATATGACATTAGGGTGTAGACTAGTTGTCTCTGTGTTGGGTTAGTCTAGACTATTGTGTTATGGGCTATGTCGAAAAATGCCACAGGTTGTGTGGCGAGGTACATCAGATTATGTTCTAGCAGAGTGGTTTGTATTCCAAAAACCAGCGGACGGTTAGGAAGGATTGTTTTTCTTAATTGGACCTTCATGGCGGATGTCAGTGTAGAGGTTTCTACCATTCATCTAGTTCCGGTATTGAGGGAATTTTTCGGATGCATTTCTTGTGGCCGAACATGTCGCCGGGCGAGATTGTGGATTTCGGTATTTATTTGGTGCCAGGCACCGTATCGTACGACTCCGGCAGGAGTTATAGCAGTGGGAGGAGCAGCTTCAGGCTTCTTGTTATTGAGTTCGTTGGCAGGCCAATGTGGCTACGTATTTAGATTGAGTTAGTTTTGTTAGTCCCGAGTTGTAGTGTTGAGGGATAGGTTGATTCGATCGTTATTGAACTTGTTAGTGATCTGGGGAGATCTATAAGTTGCTTTTCTGTGCTATGAGGCGTTATGATTTGTTGGATATGGGCACATATGGTGCGGTTCTATTGAGGAGTCATAGAGAAAGTCGAGAGGGAAGAGTAATTAAGTGTGGCTCGGTAAATGGAGTATTGGTTACGGCCTATCGGGTTGCATGTCGTATGTTATTTGTTTCACATTGGGTGTAATGAATGGCTTTGGTTTCATACATCAAATTGTGCGTGGCTATCGATTTTGCGCATAGTAACTTGAGGTATTTCATGGGTAACAGTGTTTGGATAGGATCGCGCATTGTAGCGAGGCTACGTGGAGTTATGACCCTTTAGGGTAGATTCAGGTATTCTATTTCTATGATGTGGGACGGGGTCCCAGCCTTGTGTTGTGATGGTACTGAGGAATTTGAGTTATAGCTCTTTTGTTTGAGTCATTTGTCGTGATTTGAGTATGTTCAGACCGTTTCTCATTGGTGCATGTATATGCAAGTTGTGGCTTAGGCCTGTGTCGAGGTGTCATATCACTAGAGTGGTGTGTTGGATTCGAGGTGATCGTTGGAGTCATTAATGAATACGAACAGATTTGATCTTAGCTTGTCAGAAGGATAATATCGAGGTTTGGCCCAGAACTCTGTTGTGATATTAGTCAGAGGGAAGTTGCTTCATGACTGGTTGATCTGAGGAATGGTTACGGTTTATCACGTGTTTCACTTGTTGTTGGCAGTATGTGAAAATGTTGGAATAAGACTTTAGCTAATTAAAGTTTGTTTTTATCGGTATTTGGTTGTTGTGGGTAACTGCTGTGAATAGACATTATCGTTTCAAGTGGTGGATTATGTGGTATATCATGTGATTTCACGGAGGTTATAGGTAAGGGATATTACAGCTGGTTTGGACTTATTCTGAGTATAGATGTGAGGTTCTGGTCTTGTTTATAATTTCAGAAAGCGCAATGTGGTTCCACGGTTTATGGTCTCGATGGATTGTGAGATTTAAGCTATGTTGTGTTATCGGACCTATATGAGATAGGGTGATGCGGGATCACCCTGGGTGTATGTTTGGTAAGATCATTCAGCTATTGATTGGCTCCTAGAACAACCCTGGATACGCTCAAGGACGAGCGTTTGTTTAAGTTGGGGAGCATGTAACGACCCGACCCGTCGTCTCATGTATTTTCA
This sequence comes from Nicotiana glauca, assembly GCA_026770625.1. Lineage (NCBI taxonomy): Eukaryota > Viridiplantae > Streptophyta > Magnoliopsida > Solanales > Solanaceae > Nicotiana > Nicotiana glauca. Next base: position 118,396 of record MU712737.1, read on the forward strand.
TCCCGTTTTCCCCGTTTTATGCTTCTTCATGTTTCAATATACATACTTGGTGAATTCGAGTTGGTTCGGATCGAGTTTGGTAGGAAAAGGGGCAATTAGTCTCTTTAAGGAAAGGTTAGTTTGAAAAAGTCAACCGGATGTTGACTTGTGAGTTAGAGGGCTCGGAATTGATTTCCGATGATTTGGTTAGTTTCGGGGGATGATTTAGGCTTAGAAGAGCAATCAGAAGTAATTTTGGAGGTTCGGTGTAGAAGTTAGACTAATTTGGCAAAGTTAGGATTTTGGCGAAATCCGATTGGTATGCGAGATTTTGATCCGAGGGTCGGAATGAAATTCCGAGAGTTGCAGTAGCTTTGTTAAGTGATTTGGGATGTGTGTGCAAATTTTTAGTTGATTCGGAGGTGTTTAGGTCGGATTTTGATCGAATGCAAATTTTGGAGGTTTTAGTTAAACTTAGGCTTTGATTTGATGAAATTTGATGATTTTGATGTTAACGATAGTGTTTTGATGGTTCGAGCAAGTTTGAATAAGGTAATAGAACATATATGTGCTTTTGGTTGAGGTCCCAGGGGCCTCGGTGATTTCGAATAGCAAACGGAGAGTTTCGAGGTGTTGAGGAGTTGCAGATTTTACAACAGCAGTTGCAGGCCAATTTGGCCTTCGCGTTCGCGAGGCAGGGTCGCGTTCGTGTAGGCCTGAGGCCGTTGGTCTTCGCGTTCCCATAGAGGGAGTTTGGGGGTCCCTGTCCGTTGTGCATCGCATCCGCGATCGGTGACTCGCGTTCGCGTAAGGGGAGCTAGTTGGCCTTGGCATTAGCGGTCAAGACGACGCATTCGCGTAGAGTGGGCGGCTGAAGCATCGCATTCGCGGGAGGGCTCCGTGTTCGCGAAGAGTAAAAATGGCCCAGTGGATTTTTGGCCATCGCGAACGCGAGAGGGCCATTGTGTTCGCGAAGAAGGATTTGTCACCTGGGCAAAATGTTTTAAGAACATTTCATCCGCAACTTGGGTTCATTTTCCACCATTTTTGAGCAAGCTTGGGAGCCTTTAACGAGATTTTTGAAGGGTTTTGACTGGGAATCAATTGGAGGTAAGTCCTATGGCCTAGAAACATCATCTAATTATGATTTCAACATTTAAATTCATGGAAATTTGGTTAAAAAGTGAAGAACTAGGGCTTTCGAATGAGAATTTGTGATTTGAGGGGTCAAATGGACTCCGATTCTTGTGAATTTGATATGTATAGACTCATGGCGAGATAAGGAACATTTTGGTGTAAAAATTTCTGATTTTCGAGAAGTGGGCTCGGGGCTCGGGTTTTGTCAAATTCATGAATTTTGATAATTTTTGATTGCTTTCGATTGGGTATTGTCTCTTTAGCATAATGCGACATATTCGTTGTGATTTTGGGAAAATTCGTCGCACGAGGAGGCTAATTTGAGAGGCAAGGGCATAGCGAGCTAGACTTTGACCGTCTTGAGGTGAGTAATACTTATAAATGATATCTTGAGGGTTTAAAACCCCGAATTTGCAAATCATAGTGTTGTATTGAGGTGACTTGCACGCCGGATATGAGCGTGAGGTAGAGCACCATTGGGGATTGTGACTTGGTCCGTCCCGGTTGTTGATTTTACCGCGTATTTGACTGAAACTACTTGTTATCATCATAATTCAGGTTGATTGCCATGTTTTTGCTTCGTGCCAACTATGTGAATCCTTCGAGGATTGATATTACTGTTTTAGCATATCTTGCATATTATTTGATCTCGGTCCAAGGTTTAATAATGTTTTGCAAACTCAGTCGTTTTCCTAAGATTTGAAAACTTAAACAATATTTTATTGACGTTTTGAGCTGAGAACTATCATGTTAATATTGCCCAAGTGGCTTATGTGTATTTCTGGACTGAGCATGGATCGGGCTGCGTGCCGCAGCAGTGATTTCGAAATAGTGGTAATAATGACACTGTATGATGTGACCTGAAACAGTGGTAACAATGACACTGTATGATGTGATTCGAAATAATGGTAACAATGACACTGTATGATGTGACTTGAAGCAGTGGTAACAATGACACTGTATGATATAAATTGGTCAGGTAACAATGACTGACCGGTCAGGTAACATTGACTGACCAGGAATAATTGATGCCACGAGATGGCTTGATATTGCACTTGGGATGTAGGAGCCCCTCCGTAGTCTGTACACACCCCCAGTGAGCGCCGTCGACGATAAATAAATATGGATGGCTCGGGTTGCACACCGCAGTGGGTATTGGAATATACCATCATATGCATTGCATTGCATTCATGCATTGGTTCCTATTTGTACTACGTGTCATGACATTTAGCACTCCCAATTCATTGGCATCCATGCTACTTCTTGCACTGTTTACCAGATACCCTGGTGTTAATTATTAGTGGAGTGCTGTGCCCCAGGGGCTAACTTATGTGCTAATTTGCACCATCTGTCTTCGCATTCATTTGTTTAACTGTTGGAAAGAATATTTTCAAGGAAAGTTTTAACTGAGCCTTGAGGATTTCAAAAGGTTTTTTCACAATTTTCACTGATTTTCTCAATTGAGGGGTTTTCTCTGCTTCTATACAGCATGATGATATGTTTTATGTGATTTCTTACCACTCAGTTGTTATTTACTTTTATTACTCACTGAGTTGGAGTACTCACTTTCCTCTCTGCACCTCGTGTGCAGATGCAGGTAATTATTCACCTGGTAGCAGGTTTTGAGCCGATTGGGGATCTTGCTATCGTAGCTGTGCCAGGTGACCGTCAGCATTCGCGGCACCGTATTTCTTCTGTTGATGTTAAATTCCAATATGTATATTACTGGTTTTGTAATAGAGTTAGGATTCTTTAGATGCTCGTGACTTGTGACACCTCGATTTCGAGTTGAGTCGGGATAGTTTCCCTGTTTTATCACGTTTATTCCGCACTTATGACTATATTATCCATGTTTTAGACTTATTCATGCTAAGTAACTATTAAAAGAGGTATTGATGTTCTGTTGGCTGGCCTTGTCTTCACGAGAGGCGCTATCACGACTAGGTTCGGGAATTGGGTCGTGACACGTAGTTTTCGGTTGATATATCTTGAAGTTTGCTTGGTTTTAGTTGATATCAGTTGGTGCTTTTAATATGATTTGTGTTTTAGTTAGCTAAAAATTGAAATGCTATTAGTTACTATATGAAGCTCTGTTCATACGAGCTTGTTTAAGATTCAAGTCTGCAAATTTGATTTCAACTTGACTTGGAGATTTGGAAGGAAAAGTTTGCTTATAGCTGTGGCATTAAAATAGGGCTGTCAATTGTCTTGAAAACCTGTATTGCTTTCGTTGTTGAAAGGTCACACAACTGCCTACTGATAAGCACAAAAATGATTTTCAAAGTGTATTTGCCCAGGTATTGGTCTCCATGTTGGCTTTATAAATTTGTGCCCAAAATTCATCGCTTAAGGCGTTCATTCATGCTGAGGAGACTCGATGCTGAGTCCCTTCCTCAGAAGCAGCAGGTTTATGACCAACTGGGCTCATTCTTAGGCCCAAATGAGGTAGTCTCATTCAAATGAGACTGGAGCGTTCCTTTCTCGTTGGGCCACTGGCTTGTTTATGCCTGGCCAAGGCCCTTAATTGACTTTTCCATGTAAACCTTTAGTTAGTTTAAATAGAACCTTTAACTATGTTTAGTGTTAATTAATAAAGGTCCCTTTAAATGATAGGGGGTGAGCTATACTAGGTAAGACATAGTCTATGGGCCTCCGAGTTTTTAGTTTAAATACCCTTTAAAATAAATTTTGGGTGCGCCATGCCAAACAAAATGACAATTGCATGGCCCTCATTTTAATTAATATTGTTTATCCTTTAGAATCCAAGGTTTGCCATTAGAGAATTTCCATGGCCCTCGCAAAGTTGTAAACGCGAAATTGCTTTAGGCGCGTTAATTTAATAAGATTACCTTCCTAAATTCGGGTTTGCATTTATGTGACCCAAATTCATATCTCAACGATGTTAAAATATGTCAAAGACCACGGCTGTATCTATGTGACGTGGTTTGAGACATGTTTTAATAACGTTGGAATTTTCTCTAAAAAATAAAAGCGATTAAAAGTTAAAATTGTGCATAGGTTCAAAATGTTTTAAAATCAGATAATTAAGCCGAATATAGCAGCTGAACAGCCATGCTAGAACCACGGAACTCAGGAATGCCTAACACTTTCTCCCGGGTTAACAGAATTTCTTACTCGGATTTCTGGTTCGCAAACTGTAATACAGGGTCAATCTTTTCCTCGATTCGGGATTTGAACCAGTGACTTGGGACACCACTAATTATCCCAAGTGGAAACTCTGAATCTAATAAAAATAATTCCGTTTCGATTGTCCTTTAATTGGAAAAACTCCTTTATACCCTTGCGGGTGTAGGAAAAAAAGAGGTGTGACAGCTCTAGTGACTACGCTGGGGAGAAGAACCCAGAACTTCCGGTTCAGGTTAAGAATTCGAGCTTAGATGAATTGTTATATTTGTCTTTATATATTATCTGAATTTATTACATGTTTGGGCATGATGTGCAAATGTTGCTTTTACCACTTTGCTATTATCTAAACTGTATATATAAAACTGTTACGAAACCCTTCTCTTCCCATCTTCAAGGATGTGCTCGTTGGTCGAGCCCCCCATTCTGTTAGTGTCATACATTGAAATAAGAAAGAGGCTCGGACAAGTTACTAAGCCGGATGGCCTTTTGGTTCCTCCTCGACTCGAGTTGTCCGCTCGGGTGCACAAGTCTAGAACAAATGCCCAAGTTTTGAACCGAGAATAACTCAGCCTCATGCCGGATCCCTAATAGGAACGCTTGTTTGCATCAAGTGCATTTGACTTAGGGGAATCAACACAGAGGTTGGGTCCGTCTAGGACAGGTGTACCCAAGATAACAGACCATCTTGATACATCATATGTGCTACATGTTGCATTTATCCAAGGGTAAAAGTGTCATTTAGCGGACCAATAAAAGTTGAGGGTAAATGAAAAAAAAAAGAAAAAAAAAGAAGAGAAAAAAAAAAAGAGGATGAAGTGTGAAAAAGTAGGATTCGGTTATGTTTTTTTGTTACATTTTTATTAAGAAAAAGATAAAAAAAATAACATATGAAAAATTTTAAAAAATGATTTTTCACTTTTTCGTCATTTTCAGAAAATCAAAAAAAAAAAATCAAAAAAAGGGAAAAGAAAATACAAAAAGATTTTGCATGTTTCATCATTTTTCAAAAAAAAAAACAAAAAAATATGTTTTCTCTAAATTAATTATTTTTTTAATTCTCAACCGTATCCAATCTGCCCGAACTACGCGAACCTAATTCTCGTCTCTCGGGGCGGAATACGTAGGCAACCCACATAGGGACCGGTCTTCCTAGTAAGTTTTAGGGTCTTGGCTTCGGCGGGTCTTAGCCAAATCTTGCATTTTTAACCACTTTTAGCCACATAGGTTAATTTTAGGAAAAAATAGACGCAATCATGTCTTGCATGTGTCTAGTAGGGAATGTTATTGTCGCACATAGTGTTGGTTTAAGTTATCTCATACAAGTGTGTATTTACTCACCGGAGTTTGAGCATGACAGATACCCCTGGATCACTGCATTCAGGAGCTGTGAGGAGCCATTTTATGTTTTTAAGTCAATTGTTCTTGTTTTACTTTCTAGTGTTGTATATTCAGTCTTTTAGGTGATGTTAGAGTTTTTAATAGTCTAATTAAGTTTTCCGAGTCATTTGTTATTATATTTCGTTTTTTTTTTGGAAATGTCTCACAAGTCAAAGATCCAAAAAAAAAAAATGCGTTTTTATATTTTCGTTATAAATTTCTTTAGAATACTAATTTTAGAAATGAAAAATAAATTCCTTTGAGGTGATTTTTCCTTTAGGCAATTAATATCAAAATAAAAATTATTTTATATTTCCTTTAGTATATTAGACTAAAAATTCAAAAGAAACAAAAAAAGAGAATTTTCTTTTAGTACCTCGTTAAAAGTTTTCTTTAAGGTATTAATCTCTAAAATCCAAAAGATTTTCTTTTGAGATATTTCTTTGGAAAATTAGTGAAAAATGAAAAAAAAAAGAGTTTCTTTATATTCATTAGAACTTTAGGATTAGAGCTTCTTCTTTAGGCAATCAAAATTAAAATTCAAAAATATTTTGTTTTATTTTTTTCATTGCTTGTTTTGAATTATTGTGTCAGGATATCAAATGAAAATTCAAAATATATTTTTGTGGTTTATTCTTTAGATTTTCTTCTTAAATAAAAAAGAAAGAATCAAAAAATATCTTTCTCTTTTAAAGTTTTTCTTTAATAGAGTATTTGTTTCAAAAGGAAAAAAAACATGCCCATTAAGCTTGAGTTTAGAATAGATCATAGAACATTAAGTCTAGAAAATTCAAAAAAAAAAAGATTTGCTTCTTTTATTTCTCTTTTCTCATCAGAGTAGTCATTAAAGAAAAAGAAAAAAAAAGAATGTCAGTTTGTTTACTTTATTCTCGATCTTCTAGAACTACACAAAGATCTGATTCATGTGGGGTCATGATACGTAGGCAACCTACGTAGGGTTTGATCGAATCATTTTTATTATTAAAAGAAAAAAAGAAAAAAAGGAAAAAAAAAGAAAGAAAAAAGAAAGAAAAAAAGGGTGAAATTGTGGGATATGAGAAATGGGAAGGAAGAAATAGAGCGATAATTAGAAAGAAAAAGGGGAAGGAAAATGAGCAAGCTAAGAAGTGCGAGGAAAGAAAAGAAAAGAGAAGATTCAAATGGACAAATTGGGATGATGCCAATTGACCTTTGTACCCTCAAAGTCATTTTAGAACCGATAACTGTGACTAGGTGCATTGCACATAAAGTGAGATTATCTTATGTTAAATGCCCTAACGCTAACGTGATGACTTTATTTTATTATATTGAGTCCAGAAAGGTGGTTAGTTTGTGGCATTCCGGCGAGTCATCCATGCACGCTAGGTCAAACAGAAAGACAGTCATGATTAGTAAGGGATCAGACATAAGTGTTGTCGAATCAGAATTTGAGTTGAAAGAAGAGGACCAAAGGTTGAAACACTAGATAACGGAGATGTACCCGGCTTGGATTAGTGGGCACCTTCTGCCCTCATTCCCCACCAACTACATCGAAAGTCTTGTTGCCTTCCCACTACCATCACAATCCCAGATTCCCAATGCTGTTGGACTCTCCTCCCAACATGCCCCAGGCTTTACCCCTGGTCACAACTACCCTGGCATCTTGTCCCAGCCTTTTTATGCTCCGCCCGCCAATTCAAGTGTGTCATTAATTACTCTCGTTTTTATAGCTCCTCCCCATGCCAATATCTCTCTACCTTCTAGTGAAACCTTGTTCAAAGTTCCTGATGCCCAATACTATGGTACAAAACCAACTTTCAAGACCTCGGATCCATATTGTTGCACTCCTCATATCGGGCCTCCCTTTGAAATTGAAAAACCCGCTAAGGTTGTGGAGCAAGATGAAGTATCTAGAAAACGTGTGATGTTTGTAAAAGGGTCTTCGAATGGTGTCGGGGAATGTCAGAAAAAGCCAAAGTTGGTGATACTAAGGATGCCAAGTGTGAGCACGTGATTTTTTCCCTATATGAATTACTCCCATAAAATATCAGAAAATAATTTTTCCCAATTTTTTCAATTTTCTAGGAATTTCGTAGAATTTTGTTAATTATTTGCATTATTGTGCATATTTAATTTCTATTAAAAAATCAAAAAAATACCATGCATTGAATTTAGATTTTGTTCACATTTTAGGATTAATTAATTAATTAGTTGCTTTATTTAAAATAAAAATTACAAAAATGGCTCACTTTTACATTCTTAGCTTTAAATTTTGGGTTATTAAGTTTTCTCTTTTAATTTAGGATCAACTAATTTTAAAAAATATTATGGTTAGATAATTAGCTTAATTTTTCAATTTGTATTAATTTAGGATTTAAATTAATTAAAGAAATAAAAGAAAACATAAGAAATGGAAATTGAAAAAAAAAGCTGTTGGGCCACACATTTTAGAAGCCCAAGTTTTTTTCCAACCTAACCGAAATCGGGTCGACCCGACCCAGTACCCAATACCCAACCCTAGACCTAGACCTATAAACCTAGACACAAAAAATGAACGCCTACAATCTGAAAATAACGCCTAAAGTCTAAGGCAAAGAGAGACTCTAATAGAGGAGAACAGCCGCAATACACCATATAAGGATCCCCCCCCTCTTCACGTCTTCATCTTCTCCGTATCCCACTCTCCAAACGACCCCCTGAACTTCTTCTCCTACACCACACCCTAACACCAGATCCCCCTTAACCTTAACTAGCGACCACCCCAAAATCTTCAGCCACGAAACCTGTTGAAATATTCGCGAAACAGTCCGGAAAGCATCGTCCAAAGCAGAGCAGATCAGGGGTGCCGATTCGAGGTCCATTTCTGAATTTTGTCATGGTTCCATCGAGTTCCGAGTCTGGAACATAGTTCCATTCGATGTTCTGTCAACCGTTTTGGCTGTGGTCCAGTCTTCCTTTTAGGGTTTGGTTGCTATTGGATTTCATCTCGTCTGTTGGCGGCTTTGTGTAAGATTTAATTAGAAGCTCTTATTAATACATCAGAGAGGATTTTCGTTGCTCGAGGTCCAATTCTAAACTCTTGCTCATTCTTTAATTTTCAAATGGTAATTCTGTCCGTGTTTAGCTAAAATAGTTGTTTGCCTTTGTGTTTGATATTGTCTTCTTTGAGAAATTGATGTTGCTCATAATAGGGAAGATGATTGACCATTTTATTTAATTATGTTTCTAGTAAAGAAATTCATTATCTGAAAGCATCTTGATATTCATGATCTATTGGTTTAGCTAAAATCTTATTTGGAATGTTTAACAGAATTATGTGCGATATGATGTTGCCTTCTTAATTATTTGTATGTGCTAAGTATGCGTATGAATTAGTGGATGGAAATATTTATGTTCTGATGAGTGTAAATTAGAACTACTGAAAATGGTCTGTGTGAATTGGATTAAGATGAGGCGAGCAATTCGAATGCAAATCACCATATCAGATCAAAGTAGCCTTATAGCTGAACGCAAACCATTGGAATGTTTTTTTTCAACTGACCTATTACTCGTGGTCCGTTTGGAAGGTTTTATATCCTGGTATTGCTGCCATCTTGAATAAATTCTCTTCTTGATTGCTTGTGGTTGTAGTATTGAAATGCACAATTTGGTCATATGTTTTTTCTTTAATCCTCAGTCTTTTTCATAGGTGTCAAGCCTTATAGTCTTTCGGTCTTAGAAATCTTTGGTTAGGACAATTGAGTTGCGCAGCGCCAAATAAAATCTCAAATGCATGGCCCTCACTCAATCATTTCTTTTAAAATCTTTAGAACTCGGGACGTGCCATTTAGCGAATTTTTATGGCCTCTCGCAAAGTCAATAATGCGTTAGTTGCTTTAGGCGCGTTATTTAATAATTTTACCTTCCTAAACTCGGGTGTGCATTTCATGTGACCCAAATCCAAATCCTAAAACGTTGGATAAAATGCATATCATGTGACGCGATCTAAAGACACGTTTAAACGACGTTTAATTTTCCTTAAAATTAATTAAAAGCGATAAATAGTTAAAAATGCACATAGGTTTAAAGGTATTTTAAAATCAGATAATTAAGCCGAATATGATAGTTGAGCGACCGTTCTAGAACCACAGAACCCAGGAATGCCTAACACCTTCTCTCGGGTTAACAGAATTCCTTACTCGGAATTCTGGTTCGCGGACTGTAATACAGAGTCAATCTTTTCCTCGATTCGGGATTTGAACCGGTGACTTGGGACACCATATATCTCCCAAGTGGCGACTCTGAATTAAATAAATAAATCCCGTTTCAATTGTCCTTTAATTGGAAAAACTCTCTTTATTATATCCCTTTCGGGGGTGTAGTAGAAAAAAGGAGGTGTGACAGCTCTGGCGACTCTGCTGGGGATAAGAACCCAGAATTTTTGGTTTAGAGTTCAGAATTCAAAGTTAGAATAATTGTTATGTTGGGATTTATCTGATTTTTGTTACATGTTTGGGCCTAATGTGCTAAGTGTTGCTATTACCGCTTTGATATTTTGTGAATTGTATATAAACTGCTACAAAATCCATCTTCTCTCTGAGTCTTCTAAATCATGAAAAAGGGTGCACTTCGTGTGACTTCTTTTTTGTCTAGATTCCAATCCCATTTTAGAACGAGGTTCGGATAAGTTGCTAAGCTGGTGAAGCTTATGTATTCCCGGTACGCTGCCTCCCCCTCAGCTCTAGCTGTCCGCTTAGGTAAGCCAGGTCTAGTACAACTAACCCAGGTTTTGAACCTAGAATAATTCAGCCTCATGTCGGATCCCTAGTAGGAACGTTTGTTTGCATCATGTGCATTTGACTTAGGTGACTCAACACAGGGATTGGGTTCGTCTAGGACAGGTGACCTGAAAAGAAAAGACCATCTTGAAGCATCATATGTGCTACATGTTGCATTTATTCAAGGGTAAAATGTTCATTTGGTGGACCAATGATAGCTGAGGGCAAATGAAAAAAAAATAATGAAAAAAAAAGAAAAAAAAAAATAAAAGAGAGGGTGAAGTGTGAAAATAGAGCAAGTAGATCCAATTATGTCTTTTGCCATATTGTGTTAAGAAAAAAGAGAGAGCTAAAAAATTAAAAAAAAAAAAAAATTTGCAATTTTTCATCATTTTGCGAAAAGAAAAAAAATCAAAAAAAAAGAAGGAAAAAATCCAAAAGATTTTGCATGTTTCATCATTTTCCAAGAAAAAGCAGAAAAAAATATGTTTTCTCTAAATTAGTTGTTTTTAAATTCTCACACGTATCCAATCTGCCCAAACTACGCAAACCTGATTCTCGTCTTTCGGGGAGTGATACGTAGGCAATTCACATAGGGTCCGGTCTTGCTAGTAAGCTTCGGTTTTTGGCTTTGCGGGGTCTTAGCCAAATTTTGCACTTCTAGCCACCTTTTGGCCAAATAAGTCATTTTTGCACAAATAATCTCAACCATGTCTTGCATGTGTCTAATAGGGAGTGTTATTGTCTCATCTAGTGTTGGTTTGAGTTTTTTCATACAGGTGTGGGTCTACTTACCGGAGTTGGAGCATGACAGAGCCTAGGACATCTAGTCAGGATCGCTCATACAGAAGTGGATTAAAAGAAGATTTTCTTTTGTGTTTTGAGTCTGTTTTTTTATTTTATGCCGTCTTTTAGTTTTGAATAGTAATATCGAGTTCTACTATTATACTTTCTATTTTGCATTTGAAAAGGTGTAATAAATCAAAAAAAAAAAATTGCATTTTATATTTCCATTAGAATTTATCTTAGAATACTAATTGTAAAAATGAAAAAATAAAATATTTTTTGACGTGGTTTTTCCTTTAGGCAATTAATATCTAGGATTTAAAATAAATTATTTTTATATTTTCTTTAGTATATTAAGACTAAAAATCAAAAAAAAAAAAGAGAGAAGAGAATTCTCTTTTAGTACCTCGTTAAAAGGTTTTCTTTAAGGTATTAACTCCAAAAATCCAAAAAGATTTTTTTCTTTGGTTTATTGTTAAGATTTTCCCCCTAAAAAAACAAAAAAATCAACAATATTTTTCTTGCAGGTTTTCCTTATCTCTCATAGGGTGTTTGTTTCAAAAAGAAGAAAACAAGAAAAAAATATTTGCTCGGGTTGTAGAACATTAAATTTAGAAAATTAAAAAAAAAGGAAAAAGATTTGTTTCTTTTATTTCTCTTTTTTCCATCAAAGTTAGTCATTAAGGTAAAAAACAAGAAAGAAAAAATGTCAATTTGTTTCCTTTATTTCTGTTCTTCCAGAACTACGTGAAGATATTTTCATGCGGGGTCATGATATGTAGGCAACCTACATAGGGTTTGATCGAATTATTTTTTTTAATTATTAAAAGAAAAAAAGAGGAAAAATGGCAAAAAAGAGAAAAGGAAAGGAAAAAGAGGCAAAATTGTGGGATGTGAGAAATGAGAAGGAAGAAATAGAGTGATAATTACAAAGAAAAAGAAAGAAAATGAGCAAGCTAAGAAGTGTGAGGGAAGAAAAGAAAAGAGAGGTTGACATAAACAATTGGGATGATGCCAACTGACCTTTGTACTCTCGAAATTATTTTTAGAACCGATAACTGTGGCTAGGTGCATTGCACATGAAATGATATTATCTTATGTTAAATGCCTTAACGCTAACATGATGGCTTCATTTTGTTGTGCTCATAGCAGAAGGGGTAGTTGGTTTGTGGATTTAAAGTGGTAATTCCTTGCTACAAAACAAAGTCAAAAGGCAATGGCAGACAACAACAAAACCGAGTTGGTTGATACCGGGTCCCGAAAGCAGTTGTTGAACAGGACAAAGGGTTAATTGAAGAGGTAAAAATGTTGAGTTAACACATGGCGGACATGTATCAGGCTTAGATGACTGGGAAGGCACCACCCTCGCCACCACCTAGCTTCTTAAATGCCACCCTTACCCAAGCTCCGGACACAATGCCAAATGATCCTCCGTACTCCCCAAATCCACCCGCTTAACTCCAAGCCCATGATACCCAATATCACCCTGTCGAGGTTGTCCACAAGGTTCTTGACTTATACAAGCAGAGCTCTCGGGATGAGCTTCATGCTGAAAATGAAAAGGTTGCAGCAAAAGTAGGGCGAGATGAGATACCCATGAAGCTGAAAGGTATAGAACAATCCCTAAAGAACATGCAAGGGATGGGAGGCCAGGGTAATATGTCTTGCAAAGAATTATGTATGTTCCCCAACGTTCGCCCTATGGGATTTAAAGTGTCGAAGTTTAACTTGTATGATGGGATCGGAGGTTCGGTAGCCCATCTAAGGGGTTATTGCTGTGAAATGAGAAGTGTTGGAGAGAAAGATGACTTGCAGATGGCATGTTTCAGTAAAAGCTTGACCTGGGCAGCTTTGGAATGGCACAGTCATCACAATGTCGGTAAGTGGCCTACATTGGGTGATATGGATCAAGATTTTGTGCGATATTTTTAGTACAATAAATACATTGTCCCGAATCGCTTCTCCCTATCTAAACTGGAAAAGAAGCCAGGAGAAAGCTTTAGGGAGTTTGGGCTCAGATGGAGGGAGCAAGCTACTCGAGTCAATTCCTCGATTGGTGAAGAAGAAATGGTTGAGCTTTTCCTACAAGCCCAAGGGCCTACCTACTTCAGTCATTTGACCCCAGCTTGGGAAAGCCTTTCAGTGATGTGTTAAAAATTAGGGAGTTAGTAGAAGAAGGAATCAAGTATGGCAAGATCGTGAGTTGTTCAAAAGACATTCAGAACATCTCAGTAAGCTTGTGTGCAAGAAAGAGAAATAGAAAAGATGATCCGATGGGTTTTCCTGATCGATACTTCCAGCCACGACATCGTCCCCGTAGATATCCTTGTGCACCAGATGACCCTCCCCCATGCTACTTCTCTCCACAGAACTCCCAAAATTGCACACCACATTCCCAGTACCCAGCTCTACAAAATGCCTATCTACCCCCACGAGCCTACCAAAAACACCCTGGATCAGATTTTTGGCCCAATCAAGCATTTAAGAACGGCAGGTTACGGAAGAAGAAAACCTTCACTCCGTTGGGAGAGTCATATGCCAGTCTATTCCAGAGGTTAAGGAAATTGGACATGTTGAAGCCGATCCAGATAAAAATGCCAAACCCTCTTCCAAAGAAGTTTGATTTTTCTTAAAGGTGCACATATTTCTCAGATGCCCCGGGGCATGACATAGAAAAGTGTTGGAATCTTAAGAAAGCAATTCAAAAGCTTATTGATGCAGGCGACATTGTCGTGCAAAATCCGAATGCAGCAAACACTAGCCAAAGTCCATCACCTGTGCATAATGAGACGCATATGGTGGGCATTATTTATTTTGAAAAGAAATGTGAGAATTCTTCTGAGAGCCCCGGAGGTCCAAGGGCTATCGAGCTTTCAGCGCTATTAGAGGTTGATCTTAAGAACGAGCCGGCAAAAGGAACCCCAAAAGCAACTTGTTAAGAACAATGTGATGAAGACTTGTGAAGTTCCTAGTATTGTTGTTGTAGAATTCAGTGGCTAAGATATCGTGCTTGGTAATTGGAAAGACGCTCCATTCCTTGGTCAGCCGGAGAGGAGCTTTGGTGGCTTAGTTTGTTGTCATTTCTGTTGTCCAGGTTATTTCAGGATTGTAATCTAGATATTACCCTTCTATCCTTTTATTTTGTCTAGTTCCTTTGGCCGTAGTATCTCATTTAGTGTTGTCTAGGTTTGTTCCAAGGGTTGTACCCTAGTTTATTGTGTTTGTTTTGCTGTCCAAACTCTTTCCCCGTCTGTCTAATGCAATTCTTTGTTTTCTGCTATTTCTAGTCATTTCTGTTTAGTTCTCTTCTCCTCTTATAGTTGTTTTCATGCTGGTTCTAGTAACATGATATGCACAACATAATTCTCAACCTGATCTTTAGAAATCAATTTAGCCAGGAAGCAATGAGACAATTTTGAAGATGACAAGGGCACTATAGGGAAATAAAAATATATTTAGGCATTTTGAGATCATTTGAAGCCCAAACCATGTGAAAATAGGGCAGATAGAACATAGAGAAACCCTATTGAAATGCATCCTGCCGTATCAGGTTGAAGTTAAAGGCAAGTTTGCCCAATTGTTAGGGGCCGTTCATGTTAAGGAAAGTGAGAGTGTTGTTCAATGGTGCTGGTAATTGGCAAATGTAGAAGGCAAATATGTGGATATGGTTATTAATTCCAGTGCAATCAAAAGTTGTTACAAATGTTTTCCTTGGTTTGTTCAATTGTATTGTTTGTACGTGGCATGTTTTGAAGATTGGAATGATGAGGGCATTTTGTTCTGCTATCTAAACACTTTATCCTTTGTTACCCCTTTGAGCCTTATTCATTTTCTTTCATACCCCTCTTTCGAAATCAGTAGAAAAGATCAGAAACACAAGCGTGAAAGATAAGTAAAGAAAAAGAGAAAAGAAAAGGAATGAAAGAGAGAGAAGAAAAAAAAAAGAAAAAAAGGGAAGAAAAATAAAAAAGAAAAACAACAAAACAACAAGAAGGATAAAAGAAAGGAAAAGGAAAAAAAAGAGAAAAAAGAGAAAAGAAAAGAAAAAGAAAAATAGAAACAAAAAAAGTTGTAGTCAAACTCTGCTAAAGGAAAAACCTGGTCCCAAGAGCCTCCAAAATCAATGACACAAGCTCGGAGCATATCCTCCAAAATCTGTGTATTCCGCTCGGACTGACCGTCCGTCTGAGGATGGAATATTGTGCTCAACTGGACCTGGGTGCCCAACTCTTGCTGAACTACTCTCCAGAAGCGCAAGGTAAACTGCGTACCCCGGTTCCAAATGATGGATACCAGCACACCATGAAGGCGGACAATCTCCCTGATATAAATCTCAGCTAACCTCTAGGATGAATAGGAGACTGCCACTGGAATGAAATGCATTGACTTAGTCAGCCTATCAACAATGACCCAAATAGCATCAAACTTCTTTCGAGTCAGTGGAAGTCTAGTAACGAAATCCATGGTATTCCTCTCCCACTTCCACTCGGGGAGGTCAATCCTCTGAAACAAACCACCAGGCCTCTGATGCTCATATTTGACATGCTGACAATTCAAACACCGAGCCACATATGCAACAATATCCTTCTTCATCCTACGCCACCAATAATGCTGCCGCAAGTCCTGATATATCTTCGCGGCGCCCGGGTGAATAAAATATCGAGAACTATGGGCCTCCGCTAAGATCAACTCTCGAATCCCATCAACATTGGGCACACAAACTCGCCCCTGCAATCGCAATACTCCATCATCATCTAAGGTCACCTTCATGGCACCTCCACGCTGCACCGTGTCTCTCAGGACGCACAAATGGGGATCATCAAACTACCGATCACGGATACGCTCTAATAGAGAAGAACGGGCAACCGTGCAAGCTAACACTCTGCTAGGCTCAAACATATCTAATCTCACCAATCGATTGACCAAGGCCTGAACATCTAAAACAAGCGGTCTCTGGCTGGCCGGAATATAAGCAAGACTACCCATGATGGCGGATTTCTTACTCAATGCATCGGCTACCACATTGGCCTTACCCCGGTGGTATAAGATAGTAACATCATAATATTTCAACAACTCTAACCACCTTTGCTGCCTCACATTCAACTCTTTCTGGTTGAATAGGTACGGAAGGCTCTTGTGATCCGTGTACACCTCACACGTCACACCATATAGATAATGCCTCTAAATCTTCAAAGCATGAAGAACAGCTGGCAACTCTAGATCATGAACTGGATAATTCTTCTCGTGGATCTTCAACTGTCTCGAAGCATAGGCAATGACTTTACTATCCTGCATTAATACTGCACCAAGCCCAACGCGGGAAGCATCACAATAGACTATGTAAGGCCCTGAACCCATGGGTAAAACCAATACCGGTGCCGTAAACGCTGCTGGGGCATTGGTCAAACCAAATGACATGACTAAAAACTCGTAGTGCCCATACCGAGTGCGGAATGCTATCTTAGGGGCATCGGTCACAGCAGTAGGGTCCTCGCCCCATGATTCAGGCACCAGGTGACCTATAGCCTGCCCAGCCAGCCAGGGGCGGGGGTAGGGATTATAGAGGTAGAGGTCAAGACCGTAGAGGTGGAGGCCAGACCGCCAGAGGTAGGGGTCAGCAGGTAGCCGATCGTCCCAAAGACATGGTTCAGGGAGGTGGGGCTGAGCCTCGGTTTTATGCTTTGCCAGCCAGACCAGAGGCCGGGTCGTCAGATGCCGTTATTTCAGGTACTATTTTGGTTTTTGATAGAGATGCGTCAGTGCTATTTGACCCTAGGTCTACATATTCATATGTGTCATCCTATTTTGCATCCTGCCTGGCTATGTCTAGTTATGCTCTGGACATCCCTTCCTGGGATTTTGTCAAATATTTGCTTATTTTTATGTCCCTTAATTGTGACTGTTGTTTGGGAAGTTAGACTGTTAAATGACATTGAGGATCGGGTTGCGCGCCGCAACAATGATATGAGGGTCGGGTTGTGCACTGCAATAATAATACATGAAAAATGATATGGGTCGGGTTGCACGCCGCAACAGTGGTAATTATAGAGCGGGTTGCACGCCACAACAATGGTATTTGTGGAGCGGGTTGCACGCTGCAATAGTGGTATTTGTGGAGCGGGTTGCACGCCGCAACAGTTGTTGATACCATGTATTTGTATTGAGTATGGATTCCTTGTTCATTGTGAATCTAAGCTATTTTAGTTTGTTAAACGGGATTACTGTAAACATTGTATCTCCCCGTAGAATGTTTCCCCCTCCCATGTTGTTAATTGCCTTGTATTCAATTTCTGCTGTATATTAATAACTGCACAGGTTTTTATGTTGTCTAGTCTAGCCTCATCACTACTTCGCCAGGGTTAGGCTAGACACTTACCAGCACATGGGGTCGGTTGTGCTGATGCTACACTTCTGTGCATTTTTGAACAGGTCCAGGTTTTGAGAAGCAGCAACAACATTAGTGCGGGAGCAAGCTTTCATTTTCACGAGACCGAGGTAGACTTGCAGGCGTCCGCAGGCCCGGCGTCTCTTCTTTATGTTCTCTTTTAGACCGTTGCCTCATTGTTTTCGAGACGGACAACTTATATATTTTTTTTAGACCAGTGTATTTAGTATATTCTTAGTAGTTCGTGAGTACTGTGACACCAAATCTTGGGTAGAGGCTATTAATGACTGTTCCGCGTTATGATTCGTAATTACAAATCAGACTTTCGCTATTATTCTTGTTAAATTTCTTGTTCTATATTGATGTTGTAAACTGTTAAAGTAATTGTCTAGTAATGAAAGGGTAAATAAGTTGGTTTGCCTAGCTACCACGAGTAGGCTCCATCACGATCCCGATAATGGGGAATCCGGGTAGTGACAAGTTGGTATCAGAGGATTGAGCTCCCCAAGTGAAAGTGGTAGAGGATTACCATGGATTTTGTTATTGGACTTCTGCTGACTTGGAAGAAGTTTGATTCTATTTGGCTCATTGTTGATAGGCTGACCAAGTCAGCGCATTTCATTCCAGTGGCAGTTTCCTATTCATCCGAGAGGTTAGCTGAGATTTATATCAGGGAGATTGTCCGCCTTCATTGTGTGCTGGCATCCATCATTTCGGACCGGGGTACGCAGTTTACCTCGCACTTCTGGAGACCAATTTAGCAAGAGTTGGGCACCCAGGTCCAGTTGAGCACAGCATTCCATCCTCAGACGGTCGATAAGTCCGAGCGGACTACACAGATTTTGGAGGATATGCTCCGAGCTTGTGTCGTTGATTTTGGAGGCTCATGGGACCAATTTTTGCCTTTAGCAGAGTTCTCCTACAACAACAGCTACCAGTCCAGCATTCGGATGGCTCCGTATAAGGCGTTGTATGGTAGGCGATGTCGGTCTCTAGTCGTATGGTTTGAGCCGGGAGAGGCTCAATTATTAGGTACAGACTTAGTCCAGGAGGCCTTAGATAAGGTCAAGATCATTCAGGAGAGGCTTTGTTCAGCTCAATCTAGGCAGAAGAGTTATGCAGACCGTAAGGTCCGAGATGTAGCTTTTATGGTTGGTGAACGGGTGTTGCTCCGGGTGTCGCCTATGAAGGGCGTGATGAGGTTTGGAAAGAAGGGAAAGCTTAGCCCTAGGTACATTGGTCCATTTGAGATTTTTGATCGAGTAGGAGAGGTGGCTTACAGACTTGCATTGCCACCTAGCTTATCAGGCGTGCATTCAGTTTTTCATGTGTCTATGCTTCGGAGGTATCACGGCAATCCTACCCATGTGTTAAACTTCAGCAGTGTCCAGTTGGACAAGGATTTATCTTATGAGGAGGAGCCGGTAGCTATTCTAGACCGACAGGTTCGTCAGTTGAGATCTAGGAGTTTTCTCTCTATTCGTGTTCAATGGAGAGGTCAGCCCCCTGAGGCCTCGACCTGGGAGTCCGAGTCCGATATATGGAGCTGTTATCCACATCTGTTCCCCGACTCAGGTACTTCTTTCTTCTGTTCGTTCGAGGAAGAACGGTTGTTTTAGAGGTGGAGGATGTGATGACCCAAAGGTACCTATTTCCCCTTCCACTCCGTGCTTCTGAGGTCTTGAAAACCTTATTTTTACCTGCCTCAATTTGCGTGCGCAGTCCGGGCGTGTAGCCAAAAAACTTTTATGTTGAAATATGTGAATTCTATGAAAAATTTGAAGAATTTTGATATTAGTATGATTAAAGTTGACTTGTTCAACATTTTTGATAAACGGAACCGGACCCGAGATTGGACGGTCCTGGAAGGTCCGTAGAAAAATATGGGATCGGGCATGTGCCCGGAGTCAAATTTCGAGGTCTAGAGCCCGAGGAAAAGAATTTTTCTGTTAAATTATTTTTCTAAAATTATTAAGGAAAATGGAAATGGAAAATGAATAAAAGACTATGGTATCGGGCTTGTTTTTTGGTTCCGACGCCCGGTACAAGTCTTAAATATGTGTTAAGAGCTTTCTGTAAAGTTTGGTCGAAATCGGACGTCATTTGACGTGTTTCGGACCTAGATATCTAAAGTTGGACGTTTATGATGTTTGAAATGAAAATGATGATTTTGAGGCTTGATTCATTGACGTTGATGTTATTTTGGCGATTTGATCGCACGAGTAAGTCCTTAGGATGTTTTTGAGGTTTTGTGCATGTTTGGTTTGGAGCCTCGAGGGCTCGAGTGAGTTTTGGATAGGCATCGGATTGCATTTCTCATTTTTGTAAAATCTGGTATAAGGCTTCTGCAATTTTCACAAATGCGAAGCCAGAGTTCGCAAATGCGAATGTCAGCAATCGCAAATGCGAAGGCTGGTTCGCAAATGCGAAACCAGCCAAGGTAGGCCAAGGTTCACAAATGCAAGCATTTCTTCGCAATTGCGTAGTCTGGGAAATATGGGCACTGTCGCAAATGCGGAGCCCGTGATCGCAAAAGCGACTGTAGGCCATCGCAAATGCGATGCCTCTTTTGCAAATGCAAAATCTGCCCTCCAGAACCAAGTTCGCAAATGCGAACTAAAATGTCACAATTCCCAGCCCTGTTTGGTTCGCAATTCCCATATCCGCAGCCCAGCAAATTTTATACATAGTGAAAATTTCATCACTTTTCACCATTCTTTCAAAACCCAAACACCATAGGCGATTTTTCAAGAGCAAACTTCCTTCCAAATCACTTGTAAGTTGATTTTTACTCAATTCTTTCAATCTTTAACATCATTAAACATGTTTTCCACTTGAAATCAAGGATTTCCAAGGGTGAAATTGGGGTTTTTGGGTAGAACCTAGGTTTTCCATAAATTGGGGAGTTGGACCTCGATTTGAGGTCCAATTTCAAAACAAATTACATATATGAATTCGTGGGGGAATGTGTAACCGGGTTTTGGTCCGAACCTAGGGTTTTGACCACGTGGGTCCGGGGGCATTTTTGGAATTTTTGGAAAAAACTTTGGAAAATCATTTTTATGCATTCAAATTGATTCATATAGTGTTTATTAAAGTAATTGAACAATTTGTGATTAGATTCGAGCGAATTGGAGGTGGAACCGCGAGGTAAAGCGATAGTTGAGGATTAAGTGGATTTCAAGGCTTTGAGGTAAGTGTTTGGTTTAACCCTAGCTTGAGGGAATAGGAGTTGAGTCTTGTTGCTAATTGCTATGTGATCGAGTACGATGTATAGGCATGGTGACGAGTATCTATACATTGGTGTCTAGCATGACCGTGAGTCCTTATAATGTGATTATCATGACTTGGTTGTGAACTCCGTGATTATTGGAGGATTCCTATATGTTGTGAATAACATGTGAACGGTGATATGATTACTTGATTCTTTGGAGCGTTGGCTCAAAATAGTAGAGTGGGTTATAAGATAAGAAAAGTAAGAAAAAGAAAGCGTTGTTGATTATTCCCTTGCCGGGATGTTTGGTTGAACTTGTTGGATGCTTTCCCTTGCCGGGATTTTGTCAAATATTTGCTTATTTTTATGTCCCTTAATTGTGACTGTTGTTTGGGAAGTCAGACTGTTAAATGACATTGAAGATCGGGTTGCGCGCCGCAACAATGATACATGAACAATGATATGGGTCGGGTTGCATGCCGCAACAGTGGTAATTGTGGAGCGGGTTGCACGCCGCAACAGTGGTATTTGTGGAGCAGGTTGCACGCCCCAACAGTTATTGACACCATGAGTTTGTATTGAGTATGGATTCCTTATTCATTATGAATCTAAGCTGTTTTAGTTTGTTACTCGGGATTACTGTTAACATTGTATCTCCCCATAGCATGTTTCCCCCTCCCATGTTGTTAATTTCCTTGTATTCGATTTCTGCTGTACATTTATAACTGCACAGGTTTTTGTGGTGTCCAGTCTAACATCGTCACTACTTCGCTGGGGTTAGGCTAGACACTTACCAGCACACAGGGCCAGTTATGCTGATGCTACACTTTTGTGCATTTTTGCACAGGTCCAGGTTTTGAGGAGCAGCAGCAGCATTAGTGCGGGAGCAGGCTTTCATTTTCACGAGACTGAGGCAGCCTTGCAGGCGTCCACAGAACCGGCGTCTCTTCTTTATGTTCTCTTTTAAACTGTTGCCTCATTGTTTTCGAGACGGACAACTTATATATTTTTTTCAGACCAGTGTATTTAGTATATTCTTAGTAGTTCGTGAGTAGTGTGGCACCAAATCTTGGGTAGAGTCTATAAATGAGTGTTCCGTGTTATGATTCGTAATTACAAATCAGACTTCCGCTATTATTATTATTAAATTTCTTGTTCTATATTGATGCTGTAAACTGTTAAAGTAATTATCTAGTAATGAAAGGGTAAATAAGTTGGCTTGCCTAGCTACCACAAGTAGGCGCCATCACTATCCCGATGGTGGGGAATCCGGGTCGTGACAAAAGGCAAGTCCTCCCCAAATTGGCAAGGGCCGTTTATCGTGATGAGAGTGTTGTCCAATGGCGCTTTGTATTTAATAGACATAGAAGGAAAGTGTGGCCATCAGTTGTGATACAGTCAAGCGATATTATATATGATTTTCTTTGGTTTAATTGCATTTGTTTGTACTCGACATGTTTTGGAGATTGGAATGACGAAGGCATTTTGTTCTGCTATCTAAACACTTTATTCTTTATTACCCCTTTGAACCTTATTTATTTTCTTTCATACCCATCTTTTGGAATCAGTAGCAAAGTTGAGAAACGCAAGAGTAAAATATAAGTAAAGGAAGAGAGAGAAAAGAAAAATGAAAATGAAAAAAAAAAGAAGAAAAGAAAAAAAGTAGAAAAAGAAAAGAAAAAGAAAAAGAAAAAAAGAGATAAAAAAACAAAAAGAAAAGGCAAAAGGAGAAAGAAAAGAAAAGGAGAGAAAGAGGAAGGAAAAGGAAAGAAAAATCACAACAACAAAGTAATTTGTACGACATGAACTACGTTCGACCTAATTCCTTTTAAGGATACGTACGCAGCCTCACGGTTCGCTCCCATCAAAATAAAATCTAAAAGTCCCCAATGCAAGAAACTGGGGTAGAAGTTATGATTGTTGTAAGAAATCCGATTCCGAAAGCTGTAATTTTGAACCCATTTGAATTGTTTTGAGCTTTTGATACGCTTTCTTTCTAACCCTGTCCAAAAGCCCACATTACGGTCCAAAGAAAGACCTTCCAATCAGTCTTTGAGAAATGCCAAGTCGAGCAAGAAGAGGTGATTCATATCAGAGGCAACACTCTGGTCCAAGCAGGAAGATAATGAAAATGAGAGAGTCTTATTGGTGAAAACCCTCACGGGCACCATAAGGCGACGAGATCTGAGAGATATCAAAAATGAGAGAGTCTTATTGGTGAAAACCCTCACGGGCACCATAAGGCGATGGGAGCTGAGAGAAATGAAAGATGAGAGAGTCTTATTGGTGAAAACCCTCGCGGGCACCTTAAGGCAAAAATGAGTTGACAGATGAACGAATGAGAGAGGTCTGTTGGTGGAAACCTTTCAGGGCACTACAGGATAAACAAGGTTAAGGTTTGGGTAAAGAAATCAGGTTAAGGAATTCTGGGGCAACAAAGTATGGCAATTGAAAGTTGATTGGTTGGACAGATTGGGCCGGCTAATCCAAAGTGCATGTCATGATCATGGGTGCCAGCTATTCCACTCAGATAAATCTCTTTTTCTTTTTCCTTTTAGCAAGTCGTCCTGTTTTCTCAAGGTCATTGCACTTCATTTCTTTTGGGGGTCTGTTTCTCTAAGAGGTTTCAATGTCAGTCTTGTTCAAAGCAAATAGAAAAGGACTTCAAAGCTCACTACTGTGAGCACGTGATTTTTGCCCTAAGCAAATTATTCCTAAAAAAATCCAAACAAAATAATTTTTATAATTTTTAGGAATTTTGTTGCATTTTTGGTGTTAATTAGTTGCATACTAATTCATATTAAAAATACAAAAAATATGCATTGGCATTAGGATTTTAATTTTACAATTTTAGTATTAATTCATTTCGGAACAATTTAAGGAAAAATAAAAATAGCATTTTATTATTTTCATTGAAAATTGTTATAAAATAGTTATTAAGTAGATTTTAGGGTTTAATTAGTTTTAGTTTAATTGTAGTTTAATTTCACACTTTTTATAAATCAGAAAATAATATAAATTTGGAAAATAGAAAATACAAATTGAAAACAAAATATAAAATGAGAAAACCAAATAAAAAAAAAAAGAAAGGAAAACAGGCTGCTCAATTTCACCTAGCCCAAACACCCAAATCAACCCAACCCATTCCCAGGCCCAAACATATCAACCCGTCCTGCCCCACCCATAATCAAGACGACGCCGTTTAAGGCGCATTAAATCTGAGCCCTTCATTTTCCCCAGATCCAACGGTCACATGGCCTGCTCACATAATAAACAAAACGATACCGTTTAAGTGTCAATTAATCTGAGCCGTTCAAATCATATAATCCAACGGCTCTAAGTCCTTCACCCATATTAATTAATATTACGTAAACTAAAATATTTCCCCAGTCTCATTCCCCCCTTCACTATACCAAACCCTAGCCGCCCCTGTTTCACCACTGAACTGCCGGAACCCTCGCCGGTGGGAAACACCCCTTACACCAAACCTCACCAAAATTACACCATATGACCGCCATGAACTCCTCTTTCCACCCCTCTACTTGGTTTCCTTCAAATATTTCCCCTTCTGCTCGAATATTGAATTTTGTCTTGCCGGAACCCTATCTCCGGTGAACAACACTTCATCCAAATAACCCCTAATTCGCACCATAGACACGATTGAATGTCCACTACCCATTCCCCATATCCACTTGTCTCAAAACCCACCAAAAATCCTCAAATATCAATTTCAAGTTTTCTGGTCAAGAATCCCCGGTCAATCTTTGGGGATTCATGACCGTAACATACCTAATAGGTGTTTTCTTTTAGAAAACACACCATTAGGTATGTTACGGATCATGAATCCTAAAGGATTCAAACAAGTTCTGCCAAAAAAAAATGATCGAAACAAGTTAAAAAAAAAGAAGAAAAGAAGAAGAAAAACCAAGATAAGTTCTTCAAATCTTTTTCTTTATTTTTCTTTTTCTGTTTTCTTTTGTTTTGCATGTGTTTGTCCTTTATGTTTTATCATGTTTTAATTGATTTCTGCTTTGTTATTAGTTTTATTAGGGTTTACTTAATTTTTGTTTTAAAAATAGTACTTTTAGGTTTAAAATTTGATACTATTAGGTTTTTAATTTTTGAGTAATAATTAGTTTAAATTCTGATTAATTTTGGTTAGTAAATAAATTTGATATAAAAAATAAGTAGTTAATTGGATTTTTATGATTGGCAGTGATTCGAATTGCTTATGTTTGATTAATTTCTGATTGAACTAGGGTTGGTTATAGCTGTTCAGATTTCTAATTATTAGTTTTGGTTTATTATGGCAGTATGATTTTAATTGTTAATTTTTGATTAATTTTGATAATTAGGATTGTAGAATTGGTTAGTTAAAATCCGGCAGTTTAGGGGGTAAGGGTTAGCAGTAATTAATAAAAGGAGGGGAGGGTATTTTGGGTATAGGAAAAGGGTTAATGGTAGTTATAATACAAGTTCAGGGGTAATAAGGGCATAAAAATGGGTAGTTTAGCAAATGTTGAAATGAAGTAGGGGTATAACAGGGATTATAAGGAAATAGAACATTTTAGAGTGGGATGTAGTATATATTTTAGGTAAATAATTGCACTTATTTGTGCAACAAGTCAGAAAATAAGGGGGCAAAAGAAAAAAAAAATGGGACTAATATGTAAATGTTAAAATTTTAATTTTCTACCAGATTTACATCTATAAATAGGCATTGATATGCCTTGTTTTATAAGTTTTTGAAAATCTGAAAAAATTTCCCCAAGCAATTTCTGCCTTCTTAGATCCAATTTCGAATTTCAAAGTTTCAAAAACTCAAAAATATTAGAAAACTTCCAAAAAAAAAAACTCAAAAAATTATACTGTTACACTGGAGTTTTTGCAATTCCAATTGTTAGTTTGGACCTCTAGAGCCTTTAAGTTCAAGTTTCAAGTTGTTTGGCCATGTTTCTACTGTTTTGGTTTCTGTTTGGATTGCTGGAAATTTCAGAAATTCTTCTAGTTTAATTTCGAGTTGGAAATTGAGTTCAAATCAAGTCAATTTGCTTATCATTGGTTTCGTAGTTTCTGAATACTCCTGGGTTGTTCTGGAGCTGTTTTTGGATCAATAACTGATTATTGATTTGCTGTTGTTGAGGTGTTCATACACCAAATCTGTCGCTGACTCTCCTATTTCCTTTTCAATTCCAGGTACATGTTCTAAAGGCTTTCAAGTCTATAAAAATGAAGTAAAGAGTTATTGAAGCTGATTTTTGAATTTTGTTTTTTTATGTCATATGCAAGTAATTCGTTACTCAGATGTTTCATGACTTTGTGTACTTGAATTGATTTTTTTATGTAATACTGGACTGTTAATTGAATTAGTTTGTATATGTTTTCTGCAAAACCAGTAGTTAATTGAGATCTCTGTTTTCTCTGTTTTGTTTGTAAAAGTGAGTATTCTGTTTTGAATATCACATTTGTGTACCTTAGCTAAAAATCTCATTATACTCTCAATTGTAGAAAAAAAAAAGGATTGTTAGGACTATAAGAATTTTGTTCTATATTTGTTTGACTATGAGTTTAGCTCTAGCGTGAAATGTGAATTGCTAAAACTGTAAGTGATAAATGTTGAAACTGTGAGGAAACATTTAGTATTGGTTTTGATTGGACTATTAGTAGTAGATAGTTCAAGCGTCATCAATGAGCAATCATTAAATAGGCAATCAATGTTATTCTAAAAAATTGAACAGGAGCATATTGATAATATTTGCATCAAATATTTTTTTAAAGAAATTTGTCAAACACAGTTGAATGACCAGAAGTAATATCAGTGTTTAATAGTTCAAGCTAAATTGAGGCCAGTTTTGGATTAACAGTCAAAGTTTAATAGTCCCTGTGCAGGCCATTTGGGCCAATGCTTGAACAGGAGGCCCAGGTCTAATTAGAGTGATATATTCACTCGGACTTGGGCCCAGGATTGAGATGGCCAATAGTTCATTAGTATTTAAACGGCTTGCTTTTCCTCTTTTGCTGAAAAGTCTTGCTCCCACTCGTTCAAACACTGGGCCAAACCTCCTGAGGCCCAAAGTCTCTATAAATCATTTTGGTGCTGAAAATTGCATTAGGAATATGGAAAATTAATCCATAAGTATGAAATCGGATTTTGAATTAGGTAGCGGGTTCAAGCTAAAAGGTTTCATCCTTTTGTTTGAACTCGGACTTGAATTCGAGATTCGAATTTATATTCATGAATTAATTGACTATTAGAGACAAAAAATAGAAAATTTAGCTACTTTAGTTTGACCTTTGATACAAATGAAAAAATGAGAAGAGCCTCTCCAAATCAAATACATAGTTGCGGGGCCCTCATTAAATACTTAAAATACTTAGTATTCGGGATATGCCGTTTAGCGAATTTCACGGCCTTCCCAAAAGATATAACACGTTAGTCGCTTTAGGCGTGTTTTAATTAAATTACTTTCCTGAATACGGGTGTACATTTCATGCAACCCAAATCCAAATCCGAAAACATCGAATAAGAATGTGTCGAGGATCCGGGTGCATTTCATGTGACGTGATCTGAAAATATGTTCTTAAACGATGTTCACTTTCTTAAATAAAAAAAATAAATAATTAATAAAAAGCGGTAATTAATTCTAAAATTGCAAAAAATAGGATAACATATATCAAAATCAAATATTTTAGCCAAATATAACAGTTGAGCGACCGTGCTAGAACCACGGAACTCGGGAATGCCTAACACCTTCTCCCGGGTTAACAGGATTCCTTACCCGGATTTCTGGTTCACGACTGTTAAACAGAGTCAAACTCTTCCTCGATTCGGGATTGAAACCGGTGACTTGGGACACCATAAATCTCCCAAGTGGCGACTCTGAATCTTAAATAAAAAACGAATCCCGTTTCGATTGTCCTTAAATTGGAAAAACTCCTTTCTTTACTATATCCCTTCCCCGGGGTGTAGTAAAAGCGTACTAAGCTTTGGAACAAGGAGGTGTGACAGCTCTGGCGACTCTGCTGTGGATACAAACCTAGAACTTTGGTTCAGGGTTTAAGAATTCAAGCTCGGAATAATTGTTGTATTTGTTTATATCTGATTTTCCTACATGTTCATGATTAATGTGCTAAATGTTCACCGCTTTGATATTATTTGAATTGTATATAAATTGTGCCGAAAACCCTTCTCTTCTCACCTCCGGGGATGTGCTTACTGATTGAGACTCCCTATTCTGTTAGTGTCAATACCCTGAAATAAGAAAGATGCCGGACAAGTTACTAAGCCAGATGGCCTTTTGGTTCCCGGTACGTAGGCCCCTCCTCGACTCGAGTTGTCCGCTCGGGTACACAGTCTAGAACATATAACCAGGTTTTAAACTTAGAATAGGGACGTTTATTTGCATCACGTATGACTTAGGGGACTCAACACAGGGGTTGGGTCCGTCTAGGACAGGTAACCAAATATGAAAAGACCACCATGATGCATTTTACGTGTTGCATTTATTTGTCTCGGCCTGCATGCTGACCGGCTTTTGAACGTCGAGAATTTTGCAAAAAAAAAAAAAGAGAGAAAAGAAAGAAATAGCAGTGTAAAGAATTAATTAGTTTTAGAAAATCGATGCCCAAATACTGTCGAAACTCTACCGAAATTAAAAATGGAAATGTTTGGTTTTTAATAGTTTGTTTTACTAAAAGCAAAGGAAAAATATAAAAAAAGAGTCCTTATTTTAGTTTGGGAAAAATAAGTTGTTTATTTGTCTATTGAAAATGAAAATGAAAAAAGTCGTTATTTTGTCTTGTTTTCAAAAATGAAAAAAAAGAAAATAGTTTGTTTTGCCAATAAGAAATGAAAATGAAAAGAATATTGCTTTGAAAATAGTTTTGTTATTTGCTTTTGCCAAAAATAGAAATGAAAAAGGGGGAGTCTTGTTTAAGAATAGTTTATTAATCGGCCCGAACTACGCTGGTTTGATTCTCACCAAGTGTGAGATACGTAGGCAACCCACGACGGGTCCAACCACCCTTTTGTAAAAAATAGCCAAAAAATGTCCATTTTATTTTATCATAAATAAATCAAGTGATGCCGTTTTGTCAAAATAGCCGAATGTCCCGAAAAGGCGCCGGAAGGCTGTTTATGCAAAAAACGGCCACTTTGAGTCATTTTCCAACGGTTAGCGAGCACAGCCTTAAAATCTTCTCTTGGAAGTGCTGAAAGGCCGTATCGGCAAAGTTGGGTTTTATTTGTGGAAATTAGAATTGAAAAAAAATATATATATAGTATCTTTTTCTTTTAGGTGATAAATAAATGATTAAATCACCTTAATAAATGTGCAGGATGAGCACGACTCAACATGTACCATTTTTGCATAAGATCCCTTTGGAGCTACGTCTGTGGTGGAATGACTTAGGAAGTGAAGGGCAAGATGAAGTTAAGAAATATTTGAAAGGTCTCACCGGTTTGCTAGATATTGTGCCTCGGGGAGATATTATCAAAGCATTGATTACATGTTGGGACCCAGCGCATAATGTGTTCCACTTTTCGGACTTCGAGCTTACCCCGACATTAGAGGAAATAGCCAGCTATATTGGGAAAGATGAGGTCCCTTTAAGGCATAAGTATTTGGTTACGCCGAGAGTTGTATAGCTGTGCACAGATTTCTAGACTCTGTAAAGATAATCAGAACCGTCCATAACACAGATCTGGCAAATGGTTTTTGTACTCTAAATTTCATATATCATCGCTATGGCCA
>MU712737.1:161775-198819 GCA_026770625.1 Nicotiana glauca
GCAAGCAGGAGCCCACCTGAAGAACAAGGGAATATCTTTTCAGAGTCAGCAAGCAGGAGCCCACCTGAAGAACAAGGGAATATCTTTTCAAACGCAGTAAGCAGGAGCCCACCTGATGAATAAAGGGAATATCTTTTCAAATTTAGCAAGCAGGAGCCCACCTGAAGAACAAAGGGAATATCTCTTCAAATGCAGCAAACAGGCACCCACCTGGAAAACAAGGGAAGTACAATCCAAATTTTAGCTTTTAATTTTAATATCTGATAACACGATATGCCCAGTCACCATACTGGGGCAGAAAGTTTTCTTTGTTTGTCTATTTTTGTCGCAATCAGGAGCCAACCTGGAAAACAAGGGAATACATTTTCAAGCATCGCAATCAGGAGCCCACCTGGAAAATAAGGGAATACATTTTCAAGCATCGTAAGCAGGAGCCCACCTGGAGAACAAGGGAATACCTTTTCAAGCAATCGCAAGCAGTAGTCCACCCGAAGAATGGACACATATTTCAAATTATAGTAATCAAGCAACATCAGAAAGAATGGAAAAACATCGCCAAGGCAACAGCCAGAATTTCATTGGAAGAACATAAGATACAAGCTCAAGGCAACACAAGAGCAAGTTTGAAGACATAGATAGAATTTCTTGTAACTCATAGAGAATAGCTTAGGCTAGTTTCTTTTTATCTTGATATGGTGTAATAAGGAGGTCAGCGAGCAGTAACAGCAGCAACAACAGTGAAATCACAGCTCCTGGTAGTCCCAGCTACCAGACACTCCTGAACTACACTGACCTGATTCCTGTTTAGCCCGGGATATGTAGGCAACCCCTAAAGCAGGGTGCGGTCAACTTTTTCAAAATGCTTCACAACGGAATACTCTAACGGGCAAAAATCGCTCGTATTTGCTCACTTAGCTTTGCACGAAAAATCTTCGTGTTTTCGAGCAAAGAGGGGCAGCTGTGAGCACGTGATTTTTGCCCTAAGCAAATTATTCCTAAAAAAATCCAAACAAAATGATTTTTACAATTTTTAGGAATTTTGTGGCATTTTTGGTGTTAATTAGTTGCATAATAATTCATATTAAAAATACAAAAAATATGCATGGGCATTAGGATTTTAATTTCACAATTTTAGTATTGATTCATTTCGGAACAATTTAAGAAAAAATAAAAATAGTATTTTATTATTTTAATTGGAAATTGTTATAAAATAGTTATTAAGTAGATTTTAGGGTTTAATTAGTTTTAGTTTAATTGTAGTTTAATTTCACATTTTTTATAAATCAGAAAATAATATAAATTTGGAAAATAGAAAATACAAATTGAAAACAAAATACAAAATGAGAAAACCAAAAAAAAAAAAAAGGAAAACAGGCTGCTCAATTTCACCTAGCCCAAACACCCAAATCAACCCAACCCATTCCCAGGCCCAAACGTATCAACCCGGCCTGCCCCACCCATAATCAATACGATGCCGTTTAAGGCATATTAAATCTGAGCCCTTCATTTTTTCCAGATCCAACGGTCACATGGCCTGCTAACATAATAAATAAAACGACACCGTTTAAGTGTCAATTAATCTGAGTCGTTCAAATCATATAATCCAACGGCTCTAAGTCCTTCACCCATATTAATTAATATTACCTAAACTAAAACATTTCCCCCGTCTCATTCCCCCCGTTCACTATACCAAACCCTAGCCACCCCTGCTTCACCACTGAACCGCCGGAACCCTCGCCGGCGGGAAACACCCCTTACACCAAACCTCACCAAAATTACACCATATGACCGCCCTGAACTCCTCTTTCCACCCCTCTACTTGGTTTCCTTCAAATATTTCCCCTTCTGCTCGAATATTGAATTTTGTCTCGCCGGAACTCTATCTCCGGCGAACAACACTTCATCCAAATAACCCCTAATTCACACCATAGACACGCCTGGGTGTCCACTACCCATTCCCCATATCCACTTGTCTCAAAACCCACCAGAAATCCTCAAATATCAATTTCAAGTTTTCTGGTCAAGAATCCCCGGTCAATCTTTGGGGATTCATGACCATAACACACCTAATAGGTGTTTTCTTTTAGAAAACACACCATTAGGTATGTTACGGATTATGAATCCTAAAGGATTCAAATAAGTTCTGCCAAAAAAAAATGATCGAAACAAGCTAAAAAAAAGGAAGAAAAGAAGAAGAAAAACCAAGATAAGTTCTTCAAATCTTTTTCTTTATTTTTCTTTTTCTGTTTTCTTTTGTTTTGCATGTGTTTGTCCTTTATGTTTTATCATGTTTTAATTGATTTCTGCTTTGTTATTAGTTTTATTAGGGTTTACTTAATTTTTATTTTAAAAATAGTATTTTTAGGTTTAAAATTTGATACTATTAGATTTTTAATTTTTGAGTAATAATTAGTTTAAATTCTGATTAATTTTGGTTAGTAAAAAAAATTGATATAAAAAATTAGTAGTTAGTTGGATTTTTATGATTGGCAGTGATTTGAATTGCTCATGTTTGATTAATTTCTGATTGAACTAGGGTTGGTTATAGCTGTTCAGATTTCTAATTAGTAGTTTGGGTTTATTATGGCAGTATGATTTTAATTGTTAATTTTTGATTAATTTTGATAATTAGGATTGTAGAATTGGTTAGTTAAAATCCGGCAGTTAAGGGGGTAAGGGTTAGCAGTAATTAATAAAAGGAGGGGAGGGTATTTTGAGTTTAGGAAAAAAGGTTAATAGTAATTATAATACAAGTTCAGGGTAATAAGGGCA
The DNA here is from genome assembly GCA_026770625.1 of Nicotiana glauca. Lineage (NCBI taxonomy): Eukaryota > Viridiplantae > Streptophyta > Magnoliopsida > Solanales > Solanaceae > Nicotiana > Nicotiana glauca. Next base: position 164,548 of record MU712737.1, read on the forward strand.
GAAAAATGGGTAGTTTAGCAAATGTTGAAATGAAGTAGGGATATAACAGGGATTATAAGGAAATAGAACATTCTAGAGTAGGCTGTAGTGTATATTTTAGGTAAATAATTGCACTTATTAGTGCAACAAGTCAGAAAATAAGGGGGCAAAAGAAAAAAAAGGGGGACTAATATGTAAATATTAAAATTTGAATTTCCCACTAGATTTACATCTATAAATAGGCATTGATATGCCTTGTTTTATAAGTTTTTGAAAATTTGAAAATTTTTCCCCAAGCAATTTCTGCCTTCTTAGATCCGATTTCGAATTTCAAAGTTTCAAAAACTCAAAAACATTAGAAAACTTCCAAAAAAAAAACTCAAAAAATTATACTGTTACATTGGAGTTTTTGCAATTCCACTTGTTAGTTTGGACCTCTAGAGTCTTTAAGTTCAAGTTTCAAGTTGTTTGGCCCTATTTCTACTGTTCTGATTTCTGTTTGGATTGCTGGAAATTTCAGAAGTTCTTCTAGTTTAATTTCGAGTTGAAAATTGAGTTCAAATCAAGTCAATTTGCTTATCACTGGTTTAGTAGTTTCTGAATACTCCTGGGTTATTCTGGAGCTGTTTTTAGATCAATAACTGATTATTCATTTGCTGTTGTTGAGGTGTTCATTCACCAAATCTGTCACTGACTCTCCTATTTCCTTTTCAATTCCAGGTACGTGTTCTAAAGGCTTTCAAGTCTATAAAAATGAAGTAAAGAGTTATTGAAGCTGATTTTGAATTTTGTTTTATTTATGTCATATGCAAGTAATTCGTTACTAAGATGTTTCATGACTTTGTGTACTTGAATTGATTTTTTATGTAATACTGGACTGTTAATTGAATTAGTTTATATATGTTTTCTGCAAAACCAGTAGTTAATTGAGATCTTTGTTTTCTCTGTTTTGTTTGTAAAAGTGAGTATTCTGTTTTGAATATCACATTTGTGTACCTTAGCTAAAAATCTCATTATACTCTCAATTGTAGAAAAAAAAAGGATTGTTAGGACTATAAGAATTTTGTTCTATATTTGTATGGCTATGAGTTTAGCTCTAGCGTGAAATGTGAATTGCTGAAACTGTAAGTGATAAATGTTGAAACTGTGAGGAAATATTTAGTATTGGTTTTGATTGGACTATTAGTAGTATATAGTTCAGGCGTCATCAATGAGCAATCATTAAATAGGCAATCAATGTTATTCTAAAAAATTTAACAGGAGCATATTGATAATATTTGCATCAAATATTTTTTTTAAAGAAATTTGTCAAACACAGTTGAATGACCAGAAGTAATATCAGTGTTTAATAGTTCAAGCTAAATTGAGGCCAGTTTTGGATTAACCGTCAAAGTTTAACAGTCCCTGTGCAGGCCATTTGGGCCAATGCTTCAACAGGAGGCCCAAGTCGAATTAGAGTGATATATTCACTCGGACTTGGGCCCAGGATTGAGATGGACAATAGTTTATTAGTATTTAAATGGCTTGCTTTGCCTCTTTTGCTGAAAAGTTTTGCTCCCACTCGTTCAAACACTGGGCCAAACCTCCTGAGGACCAAAGTCTCTATAAATTATTTTGGTGCTGAAAATTGCATTAGGAATATGGAAAATTAATCCATAAGTATGAAATCGGATTTTGAATTAGGTAGCGGGTTCAAGCTAAAAGGTTTCATCCTTTTGTTTGAACTCGGACTTGAATTCGAGATTCGAATTTATATTCATGAATTAATTGACTATTAGAGACAAAAAATAGAAAATTTAGCTACTTTAGTTTGACCTTTAATAAAAATAAAAAAATAAGACGAGCCTCGCCAAATCAAATACATAGTTGCGGGGCCCTCATTAAATACTTAAAATACTTAGTATTCGGGATAGGCCGTTTAGTGAATTTCACGGCCTTCCCAAAAGATATAACAAGTTAGTCGCTTTAGGCGTGTTTTAATTAAATTACTTTCCTAAATACGGGTGTGCATTTCATGCAACCCAAATCCAAATTCGAAAACATCGAATAAGAATGTGTCGAGGATCCGGGTGCATTTCATGTGATGTGATCCGAAAACATGTTCTTAAACGATGTTCACTTTCTTAAATAAAAAAAATAAATAATTGATAAAAAGCGATAATTAATTCTAAAATTGCAAAAAATAGGATAACATATATCAAAATCAAATATTTTAGCCAAATATAACAGTTGAGCGACTGTGCTAGAACCATGAAACTCGGGAATGCCTAACACCTTCTCCCGGGTTAACAGGATTCCTTACCCGAATTTCTGGTTCATGACTATTAAACAGAGTCAAACCCTTCCTCGATTCGGGATTCAAACCGGTGACTTGGGACACCATAAATATCCCAAGTGGCGACTCTGAATCTTAAATAAAAAACGAATCCCGTTTCGATTGTCCTTAAATTGGAAAAACTCCTTTCTTTACTATATCCCTTCCCCGGGGTGTAGTAAAAGCGTACTAAGCTTCGGAACAAGGAGGTGTGACAACTACTAGCTTCCAAAATTGCAAAGAACAGTGTGGCTAGAACATACTAAAGATAGCATCAGGTAAAGTGGGATACAAGGAATCACCGAAAGTTTCATCGGTAGAATGATTTGGTAATATCGTGGGAGATGCAAAGGTTCAAATAAAGGGGTCAGAGGTGTATAAAAACAGTGTGGGTGTAGAACACTCGGGTCGTCAAAGGTCATGGGATTTGAAAGTCAGTCAGAAAGTCAAGCGATTCAGGGCCAGTTTGGGGAAGTAGGTCAAAACAAAACATGGCAGCGGAGATACCTTCAGCAAGAATTCCATCAACTAACCACCATTTTAAACTGGCAATATTTTCCTTTGATTGAAACAGGGGTAGAAAATTTTGTTTGTTTCGGAGAAACTCTTTGTAGGGGAAATAGCAAGCACCAAAACAGGTTTGACCGTCAACTCTCAAGACCTTCCTGGAAAATGTGGCTTAGTTAAATTTCAAAACAATCCTGAATAGCATAGAGGAATGTAAGTTGGTTTCAAAGTTTGCATATTTAAGATAATATTCAATTAGGAGTTTTCAGGACCTTCCTGGATAATAAGATGTAGTTTAAGACCCGCTTAGATAATAGGACTTAGCGGAAGTAATACCTTTAGAAGATACAGCTTAGATCTAAAATTGACTTTCAATTAAGAGTTGTTAGGACCTCCCTGGATAATAGGACTTAGCTTTCAAATTCTTAATAATAGTTTGTAGAATTATTCAGGTTAACACTCACCTATGAGCCCAGCTACCAAACTGGGGCAGAAAATTTCCTTTGTTTTGTCTATTTTTGTTGAAATCAGGCGCCCACCTGGAGAACAAGGGAATACATTTCAAGTTCGGCAATCAACGCGTACCTGGAGAACAAGGGAATACATTTCAAGTTCAGCAATCATGCACCCACCTGGAGAACAAGGGAATACATTTCAAGTTCAGCAATCAGGAGCCCACCTGGAGAATAAAGGAGTACAATTCAAGTTTTAACTTTCAAATTCTTACTGATATTTGGTAACATGATTTAGTTTAGACTCACATATGTGCCTAGCCACCAAACTGGGGCAGAAAATTTTCTTTGTTTTGTCTATTTTTGTTGAAATCAGGAGCTCACCTAGAGAACAAGGGAATACATTTCAAGTTCAGCAATCAGGAGCCCACCTGGAGAAAAAGGGAATACAATTCAATTTGGAAATCGGGCGCACACCTAGAGAACAAGGGAGTATAGTTCAAGTTTAAGCTTCAAGTTCTTACTGATATTTGGTAACATGATTCAGTTTACACTCACATCTGTACCCAGCCACCAAACTGCGGCAAACATTTTTCTTTGTTTTGTCTATTTTGGTTAAAATCAGGAGCCCACCTGGAGAGCAAGGGAATACATTTCAAATTCAGCAATTAGGCGCCCACCTGGAGAACAAAGGAATACATTTCAAGTTTAGCAACATGCGCCCACCTGGAGAACAAGGGAATACATTTCAAGTTCAGCAATCCGCCACCCACCTGGAGAACGAGGGAATACATTTCAAGCTCAGAAATCAGGCGCCCACCTGAAGAACAAGGGAGTATAATTCAAGTTTTATCTTTCAAGTTCTTATTGATATTTGATAACATGATTTAGTTTTACACTTACATCTGTGCCTAGCCACCAAACTGGGGTAGAAAATTTTCTTTGTTTTGTCTATTTTTGTTGAAATCAGGAGCCACCTGGAGAATAAGGGAATACATTTCAAATTCAGCAATCAGTCGCCCAAATGGAGAACAAGGGAATAAATTTAAATTTCAGCAATCAGGCGCCCACCCTGAGAACAAGGGAGTATAATTCAAGTTTTAGCTTTCAAGTTCTTACTGATATTTGATAACATGATTTAGTTTTACACTCACATCTATACCCAGCCACCAAACTTGGGCAGAAATTTTCTTTGTTTTGTCTATTTTTGTTGAAATCAGGCACCCACGAAGGGAATACATTCAAGTTTCAGCAATCAGGAGCCCGCTTGGAGAACAAGGGAATACATTCAAGTTTCAGTAATCAGGAGCCCACCTGAAGAAGAAGGGAATACATTCAAGTTCAGCAGTCAGGCGTCCATCTGGAGAAAGGGGAAAACATCTGAGATTACAATTCAAGATGGCAACAAAGGGATTTCACCGGGAGAATACAAGTCAACAAGGCAACAAGAACCACAAGAACAAGTTTGAAGATTTATATAGGATTTTTGTAATGCATAGATCATAGTCTAGTATAGCTTCTTTTTATTTTAACATGGTGTAATAATGGGGTTCAGTAAGCAGTAGCAATAGCAGCAACAATGAAATCACAGCTTCATGGTAGTCCCAGTACCAGACATTCCCGAACTACACTGACCTGTTTCCTTTTTAGCCAAGGATATGTAGGCAACCTCAGAAGCAGGGTGCGGTCAAATCTTTCAAAAATGCTTCCCACAAAGTATTCAAACGGGCAAAAATCACTCGTATCCGCTCACTTATCTTTGCACGAAAACTCTTCGTGTTTCCAAGAAAAAAGAGGGGCAGCTGTGAGCACGTGATTTTTTCCCTATGTGAACTACTCCCATGAATTCAAAAACAAAATAATTTTTCCATTATTTGTAATTTCATGGAGTTTTTGTGGCATTTTCTATTAATTATTTGAATTTTTGTCTGTGCATTTAAATTAATAAAAAAATACAAAAATATATGTGCATTTGCATTTAGGACCTAACTTTGCATTTTTAGGAATTAATTAGTAAATTAATTATTTTATAAGAATTGAAAAATTCACAAAAATGGTTATTTGTGCACTTTTAATATTAATCTTTGAATTTTGGTAGTTTTCTTTTAAATTTAGTTTTTAATTATTTGTGATAATTATTATTTTTTATAGGCTAATTTGGTTTTGTAACTCAATTTAGGAATTAACTTAATTTGAAAAAAAAAAGGAAAAGAAAACAAAGGGAATTTAGAAAAATAAAGGAAGAGAGATGAGAAATCAAAGCTTGGGCCATTCTTAATTAAATCTCTCCAGGCCCAAAATATTTGGCTCAGAACCGGTCCAATTGGCCCAACCTGTCCCCTATAACCTGGTCCAATTCCTTCTAATTTCAAACGACGTCATTTCAGCTCGTTGCGTCTAAGCCGTTGATTTGGCCCAATCCATTGGGCAGAATCTCCCCTCCCTATTACATTAATATGTTTGAATACCCCACATTAAACCTAAGACTAAACCCCAAACACCTTTTGTCTCTCTATCTCCTTCGTCGACCCCTAGCACTGCCTGAGAGATTTTCACCATTTTCTCCGGCGGCGAACCTCCAAACCACTCCAAATCTTTGCCACACAACCACCACCCTCACCTGATTCCCAATCCACCACCACATCTCATCAAATCATCACAAAATCAAACCAGTTTTAGAATCTAAAAAGAGTAGAAGAAAAGAAAAATCCCCCAAGTCTTCGAGATTTCAAGAACGATTAGGGCAGAAATTGGTGTTGCTCGTTTGTTCTCGACTAGAACATGTGAATAATACTAATTTCGATTCAAATCGAAGAACGCCGGAGGGCCGTCCAAGCCTACAGTCTGGTCAGCCTATTTTATCTCCATTCATTATTTTTTTCCGTTCTTTGTTTTATTCCATCCTCGTCTCCTTCTGGTTCCTTTTTTCCTTCTGTTACTAAATCGTTCTGCTTGCATGTTAAGATTAAGTCATGATAGTTTATAATAATTAGCTTAATAATACAGTCAACATTGTAGTCAGTTCATTTGATTTCGAGTTTGATTCTGCTCAATTTTCCTTTCATTTTTGTTTCTTTGAAATAGTGACTTCAGGAGTTTTATAACTCTGTTGGCCTGTTTTCTCGTGGGTTTATGGTTTTGAGTTAAAACTTGGGCTTCGTAGGTCGGAAGCCCAAAGTGGATAAGGGTCAATTCTGATTGTCAAGACCATGGGCGAGGTTTGGGATTTGGTTTAATTTGACCCATGTTTGGTTTTCTGAAGGTAAATAACAGAAGATCAAAGGGTATTTTAAGAAATGGGGAAGAGGGAATCTTTGGTAACAGATTTAGAAGCTTCTAGGGAGTTTGGGTAGGGGTTTTTTATTAAATTTCAGGCTTTACTTGGTTACCAAGTCAGAAGATAAGGGACAAAATAGCAAAAAAGGAAATTAAGAAAGGGGTAAAGTGCGAAGCATAGTTTACATTTGCTGCCCTAGTAACTTGCCTATAAAGGCATTGTTACTTGCAGCTTAAGGGGGGACGGAAGAGCCGAAATACAGAGAAAATAGACCTAAGAGGGGGAAGAGATAGTGAGTATTTTCTTCTTTCCTTCGATTTCTGAAGCCTTCAACTTCCGAAATAATTTCTAAATAGTTGGAGGTTGAAATGGATTAAACTTGGTGTTATTTTGTATGTTGTAGAATGGGTTTTGGGTTTTAAGTGTGTTGAAGTTACTGTTCCATTAAAGTTTTCAGTGATTTTTATCCCTTTTCAACTTTTGAAATTGTTTGAATTCATCCGAGTGAGAAATGTCTTAAACTTGGTTGTCGGAGTGTTGGTTTAAAGCTTTGCTAGTATGCTTGTTTGGTTTAAGCATGATACCTTGAGCTATTGTTTCTCCTTCTGGGGTTCAATTTTGTTTGTTGGCTGCTTTGGTGATGTTTGCTACTATTGTACCTGCTGATACTATCCTACTCTGCTGATCATTTCTTTTCCTTTCAGTGTGCTTTCCCACGTATTTCCTTAGCTCATGATTGGGGCTTGATTGTTGAGCCTGTAAAGATTTGAAGTTTTTGTTAGATGAAGATTCTATTTGAAGCTGAATTTCCTTTCTCCTTTTACTGTTTCATGTTCTGTAGTTAGATTTCAAGTTATAGATATTAGTTTAGGCCTCTTGCTTCCCTCTGAAATTGAGTGTATGAGAGTGACTTGGTGTGGTATTTTGCATCTGTGTCCATAATTGAACAATAGACTTTAATTATTCAACTTTATGTTTGGTGTTGTATCCGGGTTCTAGCTTTGTGGATTTCCTGCTGAGAATCACTCAGTTTTAGTATTGAAAGTCATAGTCATAGTTTTAGGTTGATATATCTTGATGTTTGCTTGGTTTTAGTTGCAATCAGTTGGTGCTTTTAATATGATTTGTGTTTTAGTTATCTAAACATGGAAATGTTATTAGTTACTGTATGAAGCTCTGTCCATACGAGCTTGTTTAATATTCAAGGCTGCAAATTTGATTTCAACTTGACTTGGAGATTTGGAAGGCAATGTTTGCTTATAGTTGTGGCATTAAAATAGGGTTGTCAATTGTCTTGAAAACCTATATTTCTTTCATTATTAAAAGGTCACACAACTGCCTACTGATATGCACAAAAATGATTTTCAAAGTGTATTTGCCCATGTATTGGTCTCCATGTTGGCTTTATGATTTTGTGCCCACAATTCATCGCTTAAGGCGTTCATTCATGCTGGGGAGACTCAATATTGAGTCCCTCCCTCAGAAGCAGCAGGTATATGAGCAATTGGGCTCATTCTTGGGCCCAAATGAGGCAGTCTCATTCAAATGAGACTTGAGCGTTCCTTTCTCGTTGGGGCACTGGCTTGTTTATGCCTGGCCAAGGCCCTTTGCTTAATAATTGACTTTTCCATGTAAACCTTAGTTAGTTTAAATAGAACCTTTAACTATGTTTAGTGTTAATTAATAAAGATCCCTTTAAATGATAGAGGGTGAGCTGTACTAAGTAACACATAGTCTACGGCTCTCCGAGCTTTTAGTTTAAATACCCTTTAAAATAAATTTGGGGTGCATCATTCCAAACAAAATGACAATTACATGGCCCTCATTTTAATCAATCTTGTTTATCCTTTAGAATTCGAGGTGTGCCATAAGCGAATTTTCATGGCCTTCGCAAAGCAGCAAATGCGAAATTTCTTTGGGCGCGTTAGTTTGATAATATTACCTTCCTAAATTCAGGTGTGCATTTATGTGACCCAAATCCAAATCTCAACGATGTTAAAATATGTCAACGACCACGGGTGCATTTATGTGACGTGGTTTGAGACATGTTTTAATAACGTTGCAATTTTCTTTACAAAATAAAAGCGGTTCAAAGTTAAAATTGCACATAGGTTCAAAATGTTTTAAAATCTTATACTTAAGTCGAATATAACCGTTGAGAGACCGTGCTAGAACCACAAAACTCGGGAATACCTAACACCTTCTCCCGGGTTAATTGAATTCCTTACATGGATTTCTAGTTCGCAGACTGTAATACAGGGTTAATCTTTTCCTCGATTCGGGATTTGAACCGGTGACTTGGGACACCATTATTTATCCCAAGTGGTGACTCTGAATCTAATAAAAATAATCCCATTTCGATTGTCCTTTAATTGCAAAAGGTCCTTTATACCCTTGCGGGTGTAGAAAAAAAGGAGGTGTCACAATTCTAGTGCCTGCAGCCAAAGAAAAATTATGAGTTTTGTAAGCGGGAAGGTTAGTTCGTATCCCCATTGGCTCTGCTTGACTCTTTCGGCTTTAATCTGATGATATCATCTGTATCATTGGGGTAGCGTGGCTAAACGAAGCAGTTTCAATAATAAACATGCATGATTTTGCAAAAGTATGACATAAATGTATAATTTAAAAAAATAGCTTTTGGATGAACAGACGAATGTGATGTAGTTCAGGACATTGTGACCTCTCTTGCTAATAGAATTTTGAGGGTCCACCTAAAAATTCTGCCCCAGTTTAATGGGTTGATGTTTTTGACTGCTGCTCATGTGGTGCTCGGCTGAAATTACATCAGAATTTTGAGGGTCCTCCTGTAAAAACCCGGTGAACCATGTATGGACCCTGGCTATTAGGAGAGAACATCCCTTTGGCTTCATCTTGATGCGGAAAAATCTTCTTTAACACCAGGTGTCCTAGTGTCAACTGTCTTGGCCTAACTCTTTTGTTAAAGGCTCTGTACATTCTGTTCTGGTAGAGTTGACCATGGCAGACTGCATTCATTCTCTTTCCGTCTATGAGGGCTAGTTGTTCATAACGACTTTTTACCCACTCTGCGTCGTCGAGCTCAGCTTCTTGTATGATCCTTAGGGAAGTAATTTCTACCTTAGCGGGAATGACAGCCTCTGTACCATAAACCAACATATAGGAGGTTTTCCCGGTTGATGTGCGGACTGTGGTACGATACCCTAGAAGAGAAAATGGTAACTTCTCGTCCCACTGTCTGTGATTCTCTATCATTTTCCTTACTATCTTCTTGATATTCTTGTTGGCAGCTTCTACAGCTCCATTCATCTGAGGCCTATAGGCTGTGGAATTCTTGTATTTGATCTTTAAAGTTTCGCACATAGATTTCATCAAGTCATTGTTGAGGTTGGAGCCATTATTAGTAATGATTGACTCTGGAATTCCGAATTGACAAATAATGTGGTCGCGGACAATGTCTTCCATGACTTTTTTAGTCGCTGCTTTGTAATATGCTACTTCGACCCATGTGGTGAAATAGCCAATGGCTACCAGGATAAATCTGTGTCCGTTGGAAGCAGTAGGCTCGATTGGTCCAATAACATCCATTCTCTAGGCGGTGAATGGCCACGGTGAGCTTTTTGTGTTAGTCGTTGGCCTTCTTGGATTCAATAATAACATCATCCACATATACCTCTATCTCTGTGTGTATCATATCATGGAAGATGGTAGTCATGGACCTCATGTAGGTGGCCCCTGCATTCTTCAGGCCGAATGACATCATCTTGTAACAGAACACTCCCCACGGCATAATGAAAGTTGTTTTCTCAAAATCGTCCTCATCCATCCAGATCTGATGATAACCAATAACGCAATCTACGAATGAATGCAGCTCATTCTTGGCACAATTATCAATCAAGATGTGTATATTTGGCAAATGGAAGTCGTCTTTTGGACTGGCCCAGTTGAGACCCCGGTAGTTGACACAGTCTCTGACCTTCCCATCCTTATTTGGAACTGGCAGAATATTAGCTAAACATGTTGGGTTCTTACCCACCCTGAGAACCATGGCTTTAATCTGCGTGGTGACTTCTTCCTTGATTTTCAAACTCATATCAGGCTTGAACTTTCTTAGCTTTTGCTTTACCGGCGGACACATTGGATCGGTTGGGAGTTTGTGAGCCACAATAGACGTACTCAGACCGATCATGTCATCATACAACCAGGCGAATATATTCTCGTACTCCTTCAAAATTCTATGTATTCTTTATTCTCTGATAGCGATAGGTGAATGCTGATTCGAGTTTCCTTGACGTTATCTGCATCTCCCAAGTTGACAATTTTTGTCTCATCCAGGTTGGACTTAGGTCTGTGCTCAAAGTTCTCAACTTCCTTGACAATCGCGTCAGGTATGTCATCTTCCTCTGAATCAATGTCCTTTTGTTGTATTGTCTCATTGCATGTCATAGTCATTGGTTCATCAAGATAAGTAATAGTAATGTTGTATTGGTAAAGTAAGGAGGAAAACGATAGCAATAAATATTAATTCATAAGAAAACATGTTTTTCATAAATTGAATAACTATTTTGAACATCGAAGATCTTATTGCGTGAATTGAAAAATGCAATAAGAAAATCATTTAGTAAATAAAACAATGAATAATGCTTGTTTTAGTCTTGCTACCTCGAGGCTCGTCGGGCTCTGGTTGTCCTGAGGGTCCAATTATTGAGTTGTGCCCCTCTACTCATAGAAGGGCCTTCCTCCCCCTCCTCTTGGAGAATAACATAACAGTCCGTATCACTCTCCACTAGAAACAAGTTCTTCACTACTGCAAGTGCTTCTTCTTCATCCGACCTATAAGTAATATCCGCCTATTGGAAGGTTTGCTCCATATGCAGTATTGGATGCTCTAGTGGGTAGTAAGGACCGCGCCATGGTGCTGACCAGTTATTGAATTCTTTCCAGGTGTATTCATATCCCAAACCAAAGGTAGTGCAATGCTCTTGAGTTTTATGGGTTTAGAGATTCCTTGGAGGTTCTTATCGAACCCTTTGCCAGGTTTGTACCTACTCTAACTCAGTATACTATCGATTTTTCTATCCCACAATTTGTCTTTTGTCGATAGCATTGACCCGCTCAATGTGGTGGTAAGTTTCTCCACCCATTTTCCTTTTTCCATAGATCGCTGGAATGGTTTGGCGACTGTATATAGGGTTTCCACTATCACCATAAATGATCACATCCTGGTGATTCCATTCGAACTTTATTGCCTAATGCAGCGTTGATGCTACAGCCCCAGTGGCATGAATCCATGGTCATCCCAGTAGTAAGTTGTAAGATGCTGGTACATCTATCACCTGGAAATTGACTTTGAACCAGGTTGGCCCCATCTGCAGGCATAGACTAGTCTCACCAATGGTGGACCTCTAAGAACCATCTAAGGCTTTCACGTTGATAGCTCCATCATTTATCTCATGCAGCCCTTTACCTAACTTCCTGAGTGTTACCAGCGGACAAATGTTAAGACTGGAATAATCTTTGCATTGCACGGTGATGTGCAGTGCTTTGTTGTGCCCCAGCCCTTCACATGGCAGCTCGTCTTCATAAAAGGTGATCTTATGGTTCCAGCACTTATCCTACCATAGAAGCCATTTCCCCGCCAGTGATGTTACTTGGTACATACGCTTCATTTAGCACCTTTAACAAAGCATTCTTGTGCGCCTTGGAATTTTGCAGCAAAGAGAGAATGGATATTTGTGCTGGCGTTTTGTTTAACCTGTCGATGACCGAATATTCCTTGGCCTATATTTTCCTCTAAAGGTCGTCTGGACCTGTCTCAATGAGGGGTGGTCTATTGGAGGCATGCTTGCTTGATTCAGCTAGATGTTCAAGGGTATAGACTCTACTAGTTCTTGTCATACCTTGTGCTGCAACAGTTTCTTCAATCCTAACCTTGCCCTTCCTTCTCGCCTCAACTGTATAGTCCCAGGGTACAGAATTTGTATAGAAGGGTGGCGTGGTTGATATCACCACTCAGACTGGTGCGGCTATCCTCACTTCAAATGTAACATGTGCCTTGGGTGGAAAGACTACAACTTCAAATGGTGCGAGTGCATTTACTGGAGACATGAATTCAACCTCAATTGATGTTGGTGACTTTGTGGATGGCGCTACTTTGAAGTCAAGAGGTACAGACATATTCACCTCTACGTCCTCAGATAGTTGGATCTGGACTATGATTGGATTGAGAGCAATTGCCAGTTTCTTTGGGTCATCACCTTCTGTGATCAACCTGATTGATCCCGCGGGATCCCAGTCATCTTCTATTTCAATCAAGTGGATACCTCTACCCTTATGGTCTGGCAGAGGGTTGTTGCGGACGTCTGGAGCAGATCCATTTTCCATAAAGATCTTTTTATCAATCAAAGACTGTATCTTGTCTTTCAAGGAGTGGCATTCATTGATGGTGTGCCCTTTCATGCCGGAGTGGTATGCACAGGACTTGTTTGGGTTAACCTACTAAGAAGGATTCTCAAAGGTTGTATCAGGGATGGGGGTGACATAACCATCAATTTTGAGCCTCTCATACAGTTGGTCGATGGGTTCAGCAATGGTTGTATATTGTTTTGGAGGTCTACAATCAAAATTAGGTCGGGGTCTAGGAAAATATTGGTGTGCAAGGGGTGATTGATAATGAGATGGTTGAGTATTATAGGTTTGGTGAACATGAGCGGGTTGGGAGTATCTGGGTGAAGTAGGTTGATATGTAGAAAGAGGAGATGACTGATAAGTTGGTGGCAGAGCTTGATATGAGGGTGCTTGGTAATTTGGGTTTGGCTGGTATGTGTGTGGAGGTATTAGGTAAGCTTGGTATTTGAAGGGAGACTTGGTCTTTTGTGCAACCATCACGGCCCTTGCGTCCCTTTTCTTGGACACACCACTGGATTGTAAAGCCTTATTCGTAGATTTTAAGGCCTCGAAATTTGTAACCATACCACATTTAATGCCTTCTTCGATTCTTTCACATAATTTGATAATTTCGGAGAACTTGTGGTTCTCAATCATCATCAGCTGTTCATAGTAATGTGGGTCCTGAGCCCGGACAAAGAACTTGTTCATTTTCTCCTCTTCTAAGGCGTGTCTGACCTTAGAAGCTTTGGACCTCCAGCGAGTAGCGTACTCGTGAAACATCTCTATGGGCTTCTTCTTCAAATTCTTGATATAGAACACGTCTGGTGCGTTCTCTGTATTAAACTTGAATCTGTCCATAATGTCAGATTCCATGCCTACCTAGCTTGACCACTTCTTGGGATCTTGGCTGATGTACCAAGATAGTGCATCTCCTTTAAAACTCCTCATGAACAGCTTCATGCAGATCCTTTTATCTTTCCCTACTCCAACCAGCTTGTCACAATATTTCCTCAGATGGACCCTTGGATCACCCATACCATCAAACATTTCGAACTTAGGAGGTTTGTACCCCTCAGGTAGTTCAACATTAGGCTATATGAAAAGATTCTCATAGTTTAGTCCCTTAATCATTTGCTTCCCTCAACGCCCTGAATCAGGCTAGTCAGTTTCTTAAGTTTCTCAGTCAAGTTCCTGATAAGCAGATCCTTTTTATCAGACTTAGGTGTGCATGAGATAGGTTGGATAGAGTGTGGCATGGTCTCCACATAGATAAGAGTGTTATGGTGGACTGGTGTATGGGTGTGGAAATTGTCGTTTGCAGAGTTCTGAGGTTCTGGGATTAGTAGTGGAGTGTTGTTTGGGGTATGGCAAGTGTTACATTGGTTCTTTAGTGGAGAAGCGTGATGGTGAGGTACAGGGTGATTCTGTTGTTTTGGGATATTTTGAGGAGGTGTAGGGTTTTGAACATTGGGGAATTTGGTATCTGGGGTGCTGAGGGAAAATGATAGGTTTGCCAGATTCCAAACCTGATTGAGCTTTTCCCGGAACTTCAACAGTTTTATTCAAGCTGTGACACATTCTCGTTGGGAACCCGAATACCATGGCCATCATTGGCCTCTACCCATTCAGATGTGTTCTTCTTCCTGATGATGTTCAAATCTTCCATTTTATTCCTGCCTTTGACTTTAATGGAACTAAGAGGAGGAGTGGTTGGAGTGCCCCTGGATCTTGTGAAATAAGATGATGACGCCAGAGTGCATGAACTAACCTTTGGGGAGGGGAATAATAAAAACAAAAAATAATAAAAAAAGGTAATCAAGTGAGTGAGGATTATAAAAAGTATTGCAATATTTAAACACATAGTGTAGGAATGTAAATCGTATCCTAATTTGGGAACCTCTTTGTGCTCAGGTAGGCCTAGCGACAAATAAACTTGGAGAACTTTTAACGCGAAATGCCTCATTTTATTGATAAAAATAGGAGAATCCCAAAACAACACTAAATAAGCGAGAAATAAAAGTCACTAATGGTCATTGGCCTTATTACATTCGTAAAGAGAAAAGTAAATTCCTATCAATTTGGTCGCAGAAGGACCTTCCCCAGATCCGACATCCTTGGCCCCGTCAAACAGCTTCCCTAATTCACGAAGTCCTAGCAATAGGTATGCTCTGGCTAGATGTCCAACCTCGGTCCCTTCAGCCTTTTGACAGTCTTCAACCCTTTTGAGAAATTTTCCCTCTAGTTCTATTATGCGTCGCTCCAAATATCCTAGCCTTTTGTTGGCACTGATAGCCATGTCTTTCCATTTCTCAATCAGCTTCTGGTTGGATTCCTATATCTCGCGATGTTCGCTCTAGCATTCACGGATCCTTTTGCGCAGCTAGTTGTACTTGACTTGCGCCTCGGCCTTTTCATCTATAATTTTGTGACCTCAAATGAACCCTGGCTGGCCTAGACCATCCCAATTGTTTTCCAACAAACCTGAATAGAAAGGGGCATAACGGGCATGATATCTGTCTGGCTCGATGGTATCTTTCTCCATTATGATCTTGCAGTGCCATAGGTGCTTGGCTTAGCACTGCGGGGACTATCATAATTTTCGAAGTTAGCTTGAAGATGGCTCATCTTGTCGACTTTTGGGTATGACTTGCTTCCTATCTGCTTGCCTCATAACTCGAAGAGGGACATAAGGGTATGTTCCTCTTAGACCAATCAGTATCAGTAAAGGTGCATTTCTGGATCGGGCGATGAACTCCTCTGTTGAAAACCACTCGAACATCGATTGAACCTGTCCTTCAGTCAGATTATCAAAAAGCTCAACCCATTCTTTGGCATTCTCAGGTTGAGCGAACATGTCGGGGATGTAATTCATTCGCTTCATATGGTGGAAAGCAATGCGATCAACCCAATCCCTTCGTTGAATTTCTTGTCGGTATTCGCCCTTTTGGAGATGTTCCATGAGCCAAAGCCGAAGTAATAGATTGCAGCCTTTGAAGTGTCTTGCTCCTTGTTGATATTTCTCTAAGGCTCGGTATATGTCTGCAATGATCATCGGTACAATGCTGAACGTCTGCCCACCAATCCATCCATTAGGGTCTTGGTTACCATAGCCAACCTAGTATAGATTCTCCCTTTCTTCATTAGGACCACGATCAGAACCAGGAAACAAAACATGAAGACGAAAACCCTACGATGGATATGTCCAAAGGAAGTGATGGAAAACTCGTCATGGTAGGTACGGTATGATTTGTTGTGACCGTACCTTTAATAAAGGTTGTCAAAAGGGATGTACGATTCCTTTAGGCATAATAATTTTGTATTTTTCTTCAAACCCATCATTTATAGAAAACCCTTGCCTGGCGGTTCTCAGGCATTAGCGGTCCCGGGGTTTCCTACACTAGACCAGTCAGTCCTCCTATCTCCTCTAGCAAAGGTGTCATCTCGATGTTCCCAAAGAGAAACATGGCCCTTTCACAATTCCAAAATAAAGTAGTAGCTTCTTTTATCATAATATTAGGCTGGATCTCCAGGAGGGATGGTAGATTGCCCAGATATTTTCTGACGAGATTTTTGTCACAAGAATGTAAGTCTTCCTACCAACTTAGCAACCTTGGGTGGGTATGAGGTGAGCATGCCGAATCTGGGGGCTTCGTGCCTCATATTTCTGCAAAGAAAACAAGGTTAGGCCCTTAACCCCACCAGACTGGACTATTTAACGTCAACAATTAGCATGAAGCATTTAGTTCTCCAAAAAAAATGCACAGAACGTGATGATGTCCAGTTGGGTTTAGGGAAACCCAGTGGACTTTTGGACAAGGCTATCTTAAAGGATCATTACATGGACAACATAACTGATCCAGATAGGTTTGACCGTGATGCATGTGCAATTTAAACATCGTAAGATTTCTATGGGGTTTTAGACTGGTACCCATAAGAAGACAACTCAAGGGGGAAGGCACGGAACTGTCGACGCTGATCGACTAGTTTTACCGCAAATAAGCCTTTCCGAATTTAGGGGGTAATGATATAGGAATGGCGCAACCACTCATTAAGCATTGCTATATTATTTGTTTGGCACGAGTGGAGTATGATGTTGAGCATCATTATGCAATAATTAAAGGCATTTTAACATGTATTTTCCCGTTAAGAAAGTGATAAATACAACAGTATTATAATTTAAAGCAGCTATCAAGGAAGGAAACAAGAAAGATATGTTAGTTTTGCTTTTGAAAAAGAAATTAAACGCTTAAAGGAATTAAACAAATAATTGCACATAGGAGGGGGGGTACGAATTCACAAAAACGGTATGAGATGGTAAAAGCCTAAATATCCCCAGTAGAGTTGCCATGCTGTCGCGCCCCCTTTTTTTCCTCATGGATTCGGGTTTATGACATTTTTGGGACAACTCTTTCCTTTTGGGAAAGGGGTTTGCATTTTTTGAGAGTTGCCACCTAACGATTTAAGGTGAGTTAGGGCACCTATAAGGTTCATTTATAACTATGCTTAATAACCAGAGAAAGGGTAAGGGCTTGAAATTATTCTAAGGGGAAGGTGTTAGGCACCCCTCAGGATCCACTAATGTGGTTTCCGGCTAAACAATTTTTGTGAATTTGTACAATTAGTAAATAAACAAGTATGGATCAAATAGTATGGGATTTAAGTTTAAATACATAAGTGTTTGAAAACCAATTAGTGAAAGAGCGAGATTTTGAAAAGAATTACAATCTAAACATATTCATGAATGAAAGAGGGGTGTCCTAGGTTTACTCTTATGTGTCTTCATATTTTGCCCATCATCTGGGTACGACCCGAGGGTGTCTTGCTTTGCCTGTGCACGTATCTACCCCGGTGGGTGATACTATTGTTGTGGACCATGTGTATCGGTCATGTCTTGTTACTATTGGGGGTCTGGAGACCCGAGTTGATTTACTGCTTTTGAGCATGGTAGACTTCGATGTTATTGTTCGTAATGTCGAACGTGACTTGTTTGCAAAATTTGAAGTTTTTTTAGAAGTTTGACAGAAAGTTGAATTTTTGATATCAGGGTCGGATTCCGAGTCCGAAAGTTGGAGTAGGTCTGTAATGTCGAATGTGACTTTTGTGCAAAATTTGTAGTCATTCCAGATTGATTTGATATATTTTGGCGCAAAATATAAAAGTTGGAATATTTGAAAACTCATAATTCGATTTGATGCGCGATTCGTATTTTTGACATTGTTTGACGTGGTTTGAAGCCTCAATTAAGTTCGTATTGTATTTTAGGAAATGTTGGTATAGTAGGTTAAGGTCCCAAGGGCCTCGTGTGGATTTTGAAAGGTTAGGAATGGATTTCGGACAAAAGGAGCTGCTGCATTTTCTGCTGCAGAAGCTGTTTTTGGACAACAACTGGTGCAATCCCAGAGGTGATTTTGGGAGTCATATCTTGCAATCTATAAGGAATCTGAAAATATTTTAAAATATGAAAGTTGTGGACCTTGAATTTTAGTTTCCAGAAAGATAAACCATTCATCATTTGGATATTTGTACAGAAAATTATGATCGATTGAATAAAGGATGGTAAAACTATTTTGCAATTTTTCCAGAAATTTCTAATGCGAGAAGACTACTTTGGAAGATTAAGTCTCTAAATCTATAAGGAATTTGAAAATATGCAAAATACGAAAGTTGTAGATCTTTGATTCTGGTTTCCCGAAAGTTAAACCATTCATCCTTTGGATATTTATACAGATAGTTATGGTTCGTTTTTTGAAGGCTCGTAGTAGTTCATTTTGCCCTAAAATTAGGCAAAGTCGCATTTCATGCATGCGACTTGCCTAGGCAGAATGCCTAAAAACGGGAATCATCCAATTTTACTCATTTTTGTGTTTTGAGTCTCAGATTTTTGCGATTTTTTTGAGCTTTTGGAAGAGGGTTTTCACCTAGAACTTTGAGGTAAGTAATTTCTAACAAACATGAGTTTAATACATAGATTATGGATAGACTAACATGTAAAAATTGGTGAAATCAAGGGTTTAGATGAAAAACTAGGTTTTGTATAAAAATGGTTATGGATTTTTTTTAAAATCATATATTTGACTTCATAAGGTTATGAGTAACAACTTTCTTCGAAAATTTCGGGAATCCGGGCACGTGGGCCCGGGATGAATTTTAGGAATCTTACATTTTGGGTTGGAGACTCACCTTAATAGTTGGAATATGAATTTTTGGACATGTACTGATTAGTTTATAAATTATTTCATTCGTTTTGGATTGTTCCGCACCGAATGATGGTTTTGAGCGTAATCTTTGACCGAAAAGTGGGATTCGAAATGAGGTGAGTCTCGTTTCTAACCTTGTAAGAAGGAATTGTTCCCATAGATGAATTAATTGGATATGTGCTTCTATTTGTGGGGGCTACTTAAGTACGAGGTGGCGAGAGTCCGTGCGTAGCTACTATTATGCTTAAGACTAGGTAGTTTAGGACCCAAAAGCATGATTTACTGCAATATTTAAAATCTTGTTGTCAATTCAAAAATACTTAAAACATATCGAACGTGTAATTGATTTCTAGAAGACTAGTCATCGTTTCTTGATTTTTAAAAAAAGAATTGTCTTTTCTTGGATAATTTTCTCCTTGATGAGATCTTGATTGACTATTTGAATGTGTTTACATATTGTGGAACGGGCCGAATGCCTCGGTAGATTAAATAAATGCACCTATGGTTCGCGCCATTCGACCCTCTAGTAGTGCACACTTTAAATATTGTTAGATCGGGCCGCACGACCTCGGCATGATTCTCGCATGCTGGTATTGCTTGCCTTGAGATTCATAGATATTGATATTTGTTCTCCCTGGCCTGAGATAAATGTATAAATGATGAAAATGAATTAAAAATTTCCTATAAACGAAAGAATTGGTTACTTGCCTCATGCTATTGAGTTAATAATCAATTTTATGAAAATCCCCGATTTTCTATATTATTGGTATTATTAATATTGGACCCCTAGAAAGTGCCAAAGTCGACCTCTCGTATCAAGTTCTTCGATATTAGAAGCGATACTTACTGAGTACACGTTGTTTCCGTACTCATGCTACACTTGTTGTGCATCTTTGTTGCACATGCTTATGTATCTCTAGAGGCCTAGTGGGCGTAGCAGCATGGTTGATACGAAGACTTAGGTGAACTACACTTCTCGAGACGACCCGCAGCCAGCAAGGTCTCTTTTAGATTACTGTATTTACTTTCTATCCAATTTGTATTCCGGACGGTTGTCGTATTATATTATTTCCTAGAGATAGCTCATGCACTTATGACACCGGATTCTGGATGATTTTGGGATTATTCAATATTAAATTTGCTAAAGACTTCATGGTTATTTCTGTGAATTTCTTTAATTATTGTTTAATGTATAAAGAAAATGATATCAACAAATACTAAAATTCAAATTTAATTAACGTCTTGGTGTTGGCTTGACCGATAGTGTGTCCGGCACCATCAGGACCCTTATTGGATTTTGGGACTTGACAGAGTGAGCGACAACGATGACGTAACAAAAGTTAACCAATCACACTGAATTCATATGAATGGCTAATTTATACAATAATAAACCGGGAATTGAAGAGATTCAGTTACATAACCGATAAATAAAATACATATAACGAAAAATGTTTCATATTCCATTGGATTTAATATTAATATTAATATTCATATTCTGTTATTAAAATAAATTTTTAATATCATTTCTGTTAAAATTTACATTAACAAATAAATTTGGTCCAAAAAATTAATCAATCAATAGAACATTTGACCAGATCCAAATTCGAAGATGAAGCCGAGCCGAGCCGAGCGAGCGAGCGACAACAACGACGAAACAAAAGTTAGTCCCAGCCCACTGAATTCACAGTGTTTTCAAGGAATGTAATCCCCTTATAGTACCCAAAGTTATAGATTATATCCTCACTGGATAAAACGTATTACACACTGGTGTAGTGGCACTTCAAATCCTAGTGTTTTAACGAACATAAAATTCGACAGTAAATAACACTTACTGTTGCTTTATTTGAAGATAAAACAATGCATAAGAGAGGAGAACTCAGAAAATCATAAGGAAATTTTGAGAGAATGGACTTGTATTTATAGCCAATGTTAGGCTGAAACTAAAGAGGTGCAATTCTTCAGAATTACTGTATATGCAAAACAGCCATAGCATAAATGCCATAACATAAATGGCTAATTTATGCAATAATAAATTAGGAATTGAAGAGGTTCAGTTACATAACCAAAAAATGGAAAATGGATAACGAAAATCCCTTTAATATTCCAATGGATTAAATATTAATATTAATAATAATATTAATATTATGTCATTAAAATTGATTTTTAATAATATTTCTGTTAATATTTACTATTAACAAATAAATTTGGTCCAAAAAATTAATCAATCAATTTATTTGACCAAATCCAAATTGGAATCTGAAGCCGAAGCTGAAGCCGAGCCGAGCGAGCGAGCGACAACAATAACGGAACAAAAGTTAGTCCGAGCCCACTGAATTCACAGTGTTTCCAAGGAATGTAATCCCCTCATATTACACAAAGTTATGAATTATTTTCTCCCTGGATAAAACGAATTACACACTGGTGTAGTGGTACTTCAACCCTAGTGTTTCAGCGAACACAAAGTTCGGCAGTAAATAACACTTACTATTGCTTTATTTGAAGATAAAACAACGCAGAAGAAAGGAGGAAAACTCAGAAAATCTTATGAAAATTTTGAGAGAATGGACTTGTATTTATAGCCAATGTTGGGCTGAAACTAAAGAGATGCAACACTTCAGAATGACTGTATATGCAAAACGGCCATAGCATAAATGCCATAACATAAATGGATAATTTATGCAATAATAAATTGGGAATTGAAGAGATTCAGTTACGTAACCGAAAATGAAAAACGGATAACGAAAAATCGTTTAATATTTCATTAGATTTAATATTAATATTTTATTATAAAAATATATTTCTAATAACATTTCTGTTAATATTTACTTTTCACAGATAAATTTGGTCCAAAAAAGTATTCAATCAATCGATCATATGATCGAATCTGAAATCGAAGTCGAAGATGAAGCCGAGACGAGCGACGACGACGACGACGGAACAAAAGTTAATCCAAGCCCACTGAATTCACAGTTTTTCCTTAAGGAATCTAATCCCCTCCTAGTACCCAAGGTCATGGATTATTTTCTCCCATGATAGAATGAATTACACACCTGTGTAGTGGTACTTGAAATCCCAGTATTTCAGCGAACACAAAGTTCGGTAGCAAATCACACTTACTATTGTTTTCTTTGAAGATAAAATAATGTAGAAGAAAGGAGGAGAGCTCAGAAAATTGTATGGAAATTTTAAGAGAATAAATTTGTATTATAGCCAATAATGGGATGAAACTGAATAGGTGCAATTCTTCAGAATGGTTGTTTATGCAAAATGACTATAGCATAAATGCCATAACACAAATGGCTAATTTATGCCATAATAAATTGGGAATTGGAGAGGTTCAGTTACATAACTGAAAAATGGAAAACGGATAGCAAAAAACTGTTAAATATTTCGTTGGATTTAATATTAATATTAATATTAATATTGTGTTATAAAAATAGATTTTTAATAATATTTCTGTTAATATTTACAATTAACAAATAAATTTTTTCCAAAAAATTAATCAATCAATCGATCATTTGACCAAATCCAAATCTAAATCTGAATATGAATCTGAAGCTGAAGTCGAGCCGAGCATGCGATGATGACGACGACGATGGAACAAAAGTTAATCTGAGCGTACTGAATTCACACTATTTCCTTTAGGATTCTAATCTCCTCCTAGTACCCAAGGTTATGGATTATTTCCTCCCAGAATATAACGAATTACACACTAGTGTAGTAGTACTTCAAATCATTATTTCTGCGAACACAAAGTTCGATAGCAAATTCCACTTACTGTTGCTTTCTTTGAAGATAAAACAATGCAGAGGAAAGGAGGAGTATTCAGAAAATAGTATGGAAATTATGAGAGAACGGAGTTGTATTTATAGCCAATGTTGGGCTGAAACTGAAGGAGGTGCAATTCTTCAGAATGACTGTTCATGCAAATTGGCCATAGCATAAATTTCATAAAACAAATGACTGATTTATGTAATAATAAACTGGGAATCGAAGAGGTTCAGTTATGTAACCGGAAAAAGGAAAATGGATAACGAAGAACTCTTTAATATTCTGTTGGATTTAATATTAATAATAATATTAATATTAATATTAATATTAATATTAATCTTCTGTTATTAAAAAAAATTTAGTAACATTTCTGTTAATATTTACTATTAACCAAAAAATTGGTCCAAAAATTAATCAATGGATCGATAATTTGACCAAATCCAAATTCAACTTCGAATCTAAATTCGAATCCGAATCAGAAGACGAAGTCGAAGATGAAGCCGAGCCGAGCGAGCAACAACGACGACGGAATAAAAGTTAATCCGAGCCCTATGAATTCACAGTATTTCCTTAAGGAATCTAATCCCCTCCTAATACCCAAGGTTATATATTATTTCCTCCCAGGATAGAACGAATTACACACTGGTGTAATGGTACTTCAAATCCCAGTGTTCTAGCAAACACAAAGTTTGGTTAGCAAATCTCACTTACTGTTGCTTTCTTTGAAGATAAAACAAAGCAGAACAAAGGAGGAGAACTCAAACAATCGTATGGAAATTTTGAGAGTATGGACATGTATTTATAGCCAATGTTGGGCTAAAACTGAAGAGGTGCAATTCTTCAGACTGGCTGTTTATGCAAATCAGCCATAGCATAAATGCCATAACATAATTTACTGATTTATGCAATAATAAATCGGGAATCAAAGAGATTCATTTACGTAACCAAAAATGGAATACGGATAACGGATAACCCTGTAATATTGCGTTGGATCTAATATTAACATTCTGTTATGAAAATAGATTTTAAAAAATATTTTTGTTAATATTTACTATTAACAGAATAAATTTTGTCCAAAAAAATTAATCAATCAATCGATCATGTGACCTAATCCAAATCTGAATCCGAGTCAAAATTCGAATCTGAAGCCGAAGCTCAGCCGAGCGAGCAATAAACGATGACGAAATAAAGTTAATCCGAGCCCATTGAATTCACAATGTTTCCTTAAGGAATCCAATCACCTTCTAGTACCCAAGGTTATGGATTATTTCCTCCCAGGATAGAACGAATTACATACTGGTATAGTAAAACTTCGAACCCCAGTGTTTCAGCGAACACAAAGTTTAGTAGCATTCCCACTTACTATTGCTTTCTTTTAACATAAAACAATATAGAAAAAAGGAGGAGAACACAGAAAATCGTATGAAAATTCTGAGAGAATGGACTTATATTTATAGCCAATGTTGGGCTGAAACTGAAGAGGTGCAACTCTTCAGAATGGATGTTTATGCAAAACGGCCATAGCATAAATGCCATAACATAAATGACTGATTTATGCAATAATAATTCGAGAATTGAATAGGTTCAGTTACATAACCGAAAAATGGAAAATGGATAACGGAAACCCCTTTAATATTCCGTTGGATTTAATATTAATATTAATATTAACATAAATGACTATGTTGTATGGGGCAGAGTGTTTCCCAGTCAATAACTCTCATGTCCAGCAGATGAAGGTAGCGAAAATGAGGATGTTTAGGAATGAAGTTATTCGAGACAAGGTAGGAGTGGCCCCTATGGAGGCAAAGATACGTGAGGCAAGGTTGAGATGGTTCGAGCATGTTAAGAGAAGAAGCGCAGATGCTCCTGTCAGGAGATGTCAGAGGTTGGCCTTAGGAGGTGAGAGAAGGGGAAGAGGTAGGCCAAAGAAGTCTTAGGGAGAGGTGATCATGCGGGATATGGCGCTACTTGAGCTAACCGAGGACATGAATCTAGATAGAAGGGTGTGGAGGTTGAAGAGTAGGGTAGACGGTTAGTAGGTAGTAGTGCATCTCCCTTTGTCTTCTCTCGCTCGATAGTATTAGCGCTAGTACGGTACCCTTTTCTCCTTAATTTGCTATTTTCGCATGTCTCGTTTCGTTGTTACAAGCCATTGGTAATTCCATAGTCTCTACCAGTACTTCGTTGATATTCTCGTTTGCTGCCTTGGAATTAGTTTTCTAAATATATTATCTTGCTACTACTTGTTATCAGTAACCCTTTCATATTATTTGTTGTTATCTCCGATTTAGTTTTCTAATTACTGTTTTGCTATTACTTGCTATCAGGGCTTCTCTCACCTTCTTTAGCCGAGGGTCTACCGAAAATAGTCTCTCTGCCCTTCCAGGGTAGGGTTAAGGTTGCGAATATCTTACCCTCCCAAGACCCCACTTGTGAGACCACACTGGGTTGTTGTTGTTGTATTAATATTAATATTGTGTTATTAAAATAGATTTTTAATAATATTTCTGTTAATATTTACTATTAACAAATAACTTTAGTCCACAAAATTAATCAATCAATCGATTATTTGAACAAATCCAAATCCAAATCCGAATCTGAATTCGAATCCTAATCCGAAGACGAAGCTGAAGCCGATCGGAGCGAGCGACAACGACGATGGAACAAAAGTTAATCTGAGCCCACTGAATTCACAGTGTTTCCTTAAGGAATCTAATCCCCTCCTAGTATCCAAGGTTATGGATTATTTCCTTCCAGGATAGAACGAATTACACATTGGTGTAGTAGTACTTCAAACCTCGAGTGTTTCGGCGAACAAAAAGTTCGGTAGCAAATCACACTTACTGTTGCTTTCTTTGAAGATAAAACAATGCAGAAGAAAGGAGGAGAACTCAGAAAATCGTATGAAAATTCTGAGAGAATGAACTTGTATTTATAGCCAATGTTGGGCTGAAACTGAAGAGGTACAACTCTTCAGAATAGTTGTTTATGCAATAATAAATCGGGAATTGAAGAGGTTCAGTTACATAACCGAAAAATAAAAAAGGGATAACGAAAAACCGTTTAGTATTCCGTTGGATTTAATATTAATATTAAGATTTTGTTATTAAAACAGATTTTAATAATATTTTTGTTAATATTTACTATTAATAAATACTTTTTGGTCAAAAAAATTAATCAATCAATCGATCATTTGACCGAATCTGAATTCGAATCCGAAGCTGAAGCCGAGCCGAGAGAGCGACGATGACGACGACGGAACGAAAGTTAATTCTAGCCCACTAAATTCATAGTGTTTCCTTAAGGAATCTAATTCCCTCCTAGTACCCAAGGTCATGGATTATTTTCTCGCAGGATAGAACGAATTAAACATTGGTGTAGTGGTACTTCAAACCCCAGTGTATCAGCGAACACAAAGTTCGGTAGCAAAATCACAGTTACTTTGCTTTCTTTAAAGATAAAACAATGCAGAAGGGAGGAGGAGAGCTCAGAAAATCGTACGGAAATTTTGAAAGAATGGACTTGTTTTTATAGCCAATGTTGGGCTGAAACTGAAGAGGTGCAACTCTTCAGAATGACTGTTTATGCAAAGCAGCCATAGCATAAATGCCATAACATAAATGGCTAATTTATGCAATAATAAACCGGGAATTGAAGAGGTTCAGTTACATAACCGAAAAATGAAAAACGGATAATGGAAAACCGTTTAATATTCCGTTAGATTTAATATTAA
Organism: Nicotiana glauca; assembly: GCA_026770625.1. Classification (NCBI taxonomy): domain Eukaryota; kingdom Viridiplantae; phylum Streptophyta; class Magnoliopsida; order Solanales; family Solanaceae; genus Nicotiana; species Nicotiana glauca. Next base: position 191,144 of record MU712737.1, read on the forward strand.
TATTCTGTTATTCAAACAGATTTTTAATAACATTTCTGTTAATATTTACTACTAACAAATAAATTTGGTCCAAAAAATTAATCAATAAATCAAATCTGAAGCCGAGCGACGACAGCGCAAGGCTTGCCTTCTTCTCAACTCTTTAAGAGGTAGAAGAAGAACAATTGCTTATATACCTATCAAACACCTCTTCATCTTCCAATATGGGACAATGTCCCTTTGTTAAGGAGGAAATTAAATTTCACTTAAAATTTTCATTTTTCTCAATTTCCCTTCCACCCTCTTTTAAGCCATATTAATGCTTAAAAAACCCAACGTATACGACTTAATACGCAGATCTAGATGAAAACTTCTCAAATAGATACATATACGCTACGTCCCCATTAGTGTTATAAAAAGTGATGTACACTGGTATTTCGCGTCATTCACCATCATGGATCCACATCTGATTTCAAAATAAATGAATAACTATATCAATATGTATAAGATCAAACAAGAGTAACTTTAGTTCCATTGTTAAGATTTCCATTTGCTGTGAAATTTCATCTGGAAAATATCAATTTATTGTACAGTATATGTTCGTGAAAGAATGGAACAAAAAGCCGGACAAGAGCTCGCTAGGCATCAATCAGTGCCTTTGTATATTTCAAGAAAGGAGACTGACACAAAATACACCAGGTAGTGAAAAGCTTTTAGCACACAACCAGAGAAACTTGTATCATCTTTCTAGCTTGCTTAATATTGCTTCCATTGGAGGTAGTTCCTTCACAATTTGAGACCAGTCAGGCATCCCCTGCAGAGTTGGTCAATATTAATTGGGTCATAATCAATGGAGCAGAGAAGGGAATTGCAGCACAAAGAACTTTACAAGCACAGACTAACCTTTCCTGATCGTCGAACACGACCATCTAGACGAAGTATAATGTAGACATCTTCACCTGGAGTAACACCTTCAGACCTTTGTTGATCCCTTATCCACCTGAAACAAAATGAGGTTAGACATAATATCGATCAATAAGAAATAGACCTTTCCAGTATGGGCACAAGGAAAAAATTTCAGTCTATCAAACTAAGGCGACAGGATGTTCTTAAGATAAAAACGGTACAAACATAAATGCCCATGAAGATGATAAGTAGTTTCAAGTCTATTATTAAGAAAAGGCTGATACCTTTCCCACTCTGCAGGTGAAACCGTCTCCGCCTTGAACCGGATCTCTGACTTCAATTTGGATTTTGCAATTATTGACTGAGTTCTTTGGTCAAAATCTTCCTACAGTAGCAATGGGAGAAAAATAAGAAAGCCTAAACAGATACATGCAACATTAAGATTATTATTGTATTATGCTTTTTTGAGCAACAAGAAACGACTTTCAAATTTCAATGATCAGTAGCGGGTAAAAAGATTCTTCTGGACTTTGAGCAAAAAGTAAGCAAGAATCATGAACTTGACGTGCATGCTATTGCATCAAGTTGTTTATAATGATCGTTAAGTGCTATTAAAATCTTCAATCTTACCCCTATTGATGGGAGAGAAGCGGCTGCCTTTTGAGGAAGACCAAAACCTTTCTTATCTATTTTTGTTTCCCTACCTTCACCCCAAATAACAGGAACTAGAAGGACTCCGCGTTTAAGAAGCTCAGTGCGGAATCTCTCTGCACTTCTCATAGCCAGAGAGACTGTCTCCTTCTCCCCAGCCAAAATAACCTAACAACAAGCAACTGGTCAAACTCCATATAAGAGGAGAAAGTATGTTCAAGTCAGGAATTTCAAAAAAAAAAAAAAAGAAGAGAACAAATAGGTAATGGGATATCTTTTTGCTCATTAAAAAAAGGCATTTGTCGCAAACCTAGCAAAATGTGGAACTAACTTTTCTGTCATCATCCCTCCGACAATATAAATGTGATGGAAAAGTTTTCTTCTTTGTTTAAGTGGAGAGGTAAACCATTTCTTTTGATCTATTAAGCAGAATATGTGAAAACAAGAGCGAGACATGTGACCCTAGTAAGAGTTGTACAGGACTTCTCATTCTTTAAGTCACAAATTGAAGGACTCCTACTGATGTTTTCCACTCAACTTCTACTAACTTCTGGAAATTGAAAACAGCAAGAGTAAAGGGGAAGTTGTCTCACTAACAGGCCTCACGGTGTCTCTTAGCTGTACGAGTTCAACAATCCTATTAGTTGAAAGGCGCAAAGGCAGCCTTGATAGTGTTTCATCACGTGATATTTGTGCAAGCTGTTCCTCCTCTTTTCTGTTCTCCCAAAGAAACAAAGCCACAAAAACAATAATACCTGCAGAGTGCTGGTTCAAGAGCTTAATCATTTTTGAGAAACAGTTCGTTTCCATTAAGAAGCGTTAATTAATATACCAAGTAAACATCATTTTACAGAACTTCAGAAGTGAACGATACAATCCATAGCAAATGCAGTCATTATTTACCAATGACATTTATAGCAACATTTCCTGCAGTCTCCCCAACATCAGGAGCACCCTCTCCACCTTGAATTGCACGGATTAACCTGGGCAGAGTGAAAAATGTAGAAATTCCAGCAGCAGCGGTGAATGCCACATAGAAGAATCTTCTGACCCCTCTAAATGGTGCTTGTACCTCACTGATGAGTTTAAGGTCTCTACGGAAACTGTACCCTACGTCTTCCCCTCCTAACCTAGCCTGTGAGGTAATAAAAGACTGAGATTCAGAAACAATGAAATAAAGCTAGAGCCTTGCTAAGTTAAGATACCGATAACATAATCACATAATCAATGCGATAAAGAAATGAAACTAATTCATACATCCAAGCATGATGATAACTAAAGAACTATATCCATCAGTGGCGAACAAACCTCTTCCTGTAGTTCCTTAAATTCAGGCAATGATCTGAAGGACGCCAAATCCGGATCATTAAGGATTGTGCCAAACTTTAGGTTATACTCTTTTAAAGCAGTCCGTAAACAGTCAGCAGCTTTCTTTCCTTCCCCTCTTAAAAAATAAATAAATATATAAATATTAAAAGATTGAAGAAGCAGAATAAAAAAACTAAGCTCCTTTGTGATGTTTTTTGAAGTTTCAACATTGTTCTTAGTGATCCTTCCAATGAAACAATTAAGCTAAGAACTACGATTAAGAAATTTTAGGTTCATTTACTTGCAGTTTATAAGATAAGAAACTCAGGAATATTTTCTCCTCAACATGGCTTCAAACAAATTAATGGTTATCCAGCTTAACTAATTCAACCGTGAAAGAGGCAACAGATAAATCTACCTGTAGGCGTGGCAGCATGCTTTATTATAAAGAGCAGCTTGAACCTCGATGGGGTTGGGATCTAAAGTAAGTGCTGTTTCAAACTGCACAAGAGCATCTTTAACCTGGAAAGTTAAAATTTAATTAATCAAGATGGTATGTATTTCTCATACTGCAGACTGAAATCCAAACCAAAAGGATCAGTAACCAACTTGCAGGAAAGTTTGTTACACAAACACAGAATATTGAGGACACAATTAAGCGGGAAATATAAAGAAAAGCAAATTAACAATTAAGTGGGAAATAAAAAGAAAACCAAATTAACAGGTTTAAAATTACGAAATTTGAAAAAGAAAAATTGTTGATTAAAAGTGAAAAGAAAATTCGATCAAATAATTGAAAAGACATTAACAAAATTGATAGAATTTTCCAGTAATAACAGCGATTTAACCTTCTAGATGCTATCCTTAAGCTTGCTATGCAGGATCAGACAGAGATACACAAGAAATTATATTCAAGACATACAAGCTGCTGATGCATACAAGACTATAAATAGAAAAACTCCTTCAGCAGGCAAATCTTTGCACCGTCAATCTTTTGCTATGTACACGAATAGACATATCACTGTGACACAAGGAATGTAATGTCACATGCAATGTAGTGGTACTTATCCATCATGCACAGAAAACATTCTTCTTCGGCATGTTTAGACAGAGAGGTGATGTTATCAGAAGTGTAAAATAAGAGATGAATGCACAAACTCTAAGCAGCAAAGCCATAAAGGTAAGGAAAATGCCTTAGCTATTTTACTAGCTCGACTTAACAGAAATGACAGTTCCTAATCTCATAAATGCACCTATGTTCTTGATTCCATAATATTAAACAGAACATGGTATGCTTTACAGCATAAACAAGCAAGCACCGAGTAACTACTCCAACAAAACCTTGAGTAAGAGACATCAAAACTTACTGAACTTGTTTTCTGATTCTAATACTTCCTAGTTCATCCATCTAAGTTATGTGAGGCCGTTTGAGGTTATCTTTACAATCTTATCATTATTATAAAAGTCCGCTCATAAGTATCTTGAAATCTGGTTGTTGCTACAGAAAACATCTAAATGTGCGTCCCATTTTTTAAAGTCAGTGTCAGAACGTGAGTTAGTTGACATTGACATCAACCACAAAATTGTTAATTCTTGACTCCAAAAAGCCAAACTGAGTCGGATGAATAACTAATTTCTTTGTTATACACTTGTGACATGAGTTTGGAAAATGTCAAGAAAAAAACAATCTGCACTTCTGGAGTCCTTTTGATAGTTTACAAAGCTAGTAACAGATAATGCATGAAATGGTGATGATAAATTAACAACATTAAGAACAGTGATCATTTGCAAATGGAAAAAAAGTCCACACTCAACATTTCATCGCAAGGATGAGTTATAAGTGTTAATTCAGCCCAGAAGGAGTGCAACTGTCACCATAAGATTCACTCAATGGGAAAATTGTGACTTTTATGATACAATGGGTAAAGTTTAGTGAAAACACCTGAAATTAATAACAAAAAAGAACTTGTATTTATTTATTTTATGTCTGCAACACCAAAAGTGTCAAATAACCATAAAACAATTAGAGGAATTACAGCCATGAAACTGAGAAAAGAAGTAGGAAAATACCCGTCCTTTAGAAAAGAGGTTGAGGCCCACATTGACGCAAGACTCCGCAGTGGGAGTACTGGGTTCATTGACTTCTGATGGCGGAGGGGGCGAAGTAGAAGAAGAACAAAAGACTATTGAAAGAGGATTTCTGTTTGGATAAGTTAGCCATACTTGTCTTCTTCTGTTATTAATTAAAAATTTGGAGAAGCAGAAATGGAGGTGGTGGGAGGCAAGAGTTGCGGTGGCCATGTCTAGATTTCATTGCATAAGCAGCCCACGACTCAGCTTATCCATACGCACCACGCCTAAACTTCGTGTGGCTTTCATTAAAAAGCTTTAAGTTACACATATTAATAATACAGTTTATTACTCAAAATTTCTATTCAAGTGATAGTATAATATTTATCGACCTGTCAAAGAACTTAAAACATTTTTACATAAGGAAGTTTATATAGAGAATTACCACTGGTTTCAACAAGCTTCTAAGAGCTCCTTTGATTTGAGATTATAAAGAAAAATAATCGCCATATAGATCTCCATATTATTAGTTAGACATTTGATTGTCATTTTTGTTTTCGGCATAAATTTTATACATAGAATTTTTTTGTAATTTCTATTCTATTTTACTCAATTTAATATATTAAGAAGATTTGCATTGAATCAAACAAATGGCAAGAAAAGCCTTTTAAACTATGTGTACTTGTTTAGCTAATCGTCTCTTACCTTTTATCCTATTTGTTTCCAAACGATTAGATTTTATCTTTGATGTCTAAAATATGAATTTTGATATTTCATTTGCTTATCTAATATTTTAGTTTTCCTCGTTCTAATTTTTTTCTATACCATTGCTCTTTATTTGATATAACTAACTACATAAAATTTATTTATTTTTTACATTCTTAATGTTTACCACACGAGATGAACGAATATTAATTGGGACTTTTAGTATTGGTAACTCTATGTGGTAAAATTGATTAGTGACTGTTGGACGAATGAAGAGGTGACATGTGGAGCTGAAAACATATATGATGTGAATCAACGAATAATCGATGCTGGTTGCAACATGTGACCTGTGCTGGATGAATCTTGGAGACAGAGTAGCCGATGACAAAGATTCTAACTATTGACATCGGGGTTGCATTTAGTGAGCAATCGTTATAGAGAATATCTGCGTTTATAGCCAACTGTTATGTAGTCATTAATGACGGTTTTATTCTCATTCAAGAAGCGCTTGGGTTGGGGATCTTGTCTCCCTAAATAGAGCTATAAATAGGAGAATTAGCATCCATTGTAGACACGAAACATTCTGCACACAAAAGTTACATTATACTCTCAAATTATAGAATTACTTACTTTCTTTTATTCTTGAATATTATTCTCGCTTTTGTCACCGAGAGGCTAAGTTCATAACCAGGCGTGTATTTCCTGTAATTTTATTTCTCTTCTTGTTTTTTTCATATCTTTGGATCAAATTAATTGATATGACTATAAATCACGTTACAAATTCAACTGTACTATTTTACGAGGAAACAGTTTGGCGTCCATCGTGGGACATAGACAATTGTATAATTATTTTGGTGCATTCATCTGTTACTAACAAGTTTTAATCCCTTCCTTAGAAAAGAAATATCAAGTATGGCAGCTAATGATGCCAACAATGTCTACAATGTTGGAGCACACAATGAACATGAAGATGTGTTCCAGTGTGATGATTCAACCAGCGAAACCCGAAATGAAGGAAATGAAACAACTCCTGTTCGCGAAGGTCAGTGTCCTCGACATATGAGGGGTCTAACTCCTAATGAAGCGGAAGATGAACACGTTATTGAAACAGTTAAAATCTGAGAGAACAACCAAAAGCGATTATGGATCACCTCTAAAGATAAGATCAGGTGATGATAGAATTGAAGCAGGCATTATCGGGTGCTTCCAGTAATGCCAATTGAAGTGCTCTGATTCCTCCCAGCTCTTCCACAAATCAAACAGATCAAAGAACCGATAACGATGCTCTAAGGGAGGAGATCGCCTTCAACAAACCAGGAGGTACCAGTAGTGAATTCAGGAACACAACTTAAATGACCCTTTCAAAATTGTGGTCATGAGATTCATGAGAAAAATAAATGAAAGAATGGACCAAAATCGCTAAAGAGTTCCATGCTCAGATGGATCAGATCATAGGAGTGTCGCTGATATTAAAGGGACCGAATTCCAAAAAGTGTCACGACCCAATTCCCAGACCCGGTGGTGATGGCGCCTCTCGTGAAGACAAGGCCAGCCAACAAAATAACAATGCCTCATTTAACAGTTAATGAATATAAATGAATGAATAATACGACTTAATAGCAATACTAACTGATATTTACCACCCAACACAACCCGACCGGGGTGTCACAAGTCACGAGCATCTAGAAGGATTATTAATACAACTACAAGGTCTGTAATGCATAGAAATGAATCTGGAAATCAAGAGGAAGAAACTCGGTGTCGCGAACGCTGGCGGTCACCTTGCTCAGCTTCAATAGTCATACCTTCAGTCAGCTAGTAACCCGCTACCGGGTGAACAATACCTGCAACTGTACGGGGGGTGCAGGGAGTAAAGTGAGTACTTCCAACTCAGTGGTAATAAGAGTAAATAATAACTGAGCGGTAAGAAATCACGTAAGAACACTCCATCATGCTATATAGGACAGTACAACCTTTGGAGAAAAACAGTAAAACCGTGAAAATCCTTTAGAAATATCTAGCTCAGTTAAAAACCTTCTTTAAAAAAAATATCCTTT
>MU712740.1:0-20733 GCA_026770625.1 Nicotiana glauca
AGGACCCTCCTGGAAAATAGGACTTAGTTTAAATTTCAAAACAATCACGAGTAGCATAATTTAGCATAAATGTACCCGAAAAGGAATAGAAGTTGGTTTCATAGTTTGCATGTTAAAGATAGGATTCAATTAGGAGTTTTCAGGACCCTCCTGGATAATGGGACGTAGTTTTAAGGTCTTCTTAGATAACAAGATAATAGTGGAACTCGTACCTTCTGTAGATATACCTTAGGTTAAAACTGTTTTAACTAGAAGTTATCAGGACCCACCTGGATAATGGGGAGTAGTTAAGACCTCTTAGATAACAAATGTAGTGGGAGTAATACCCTTAGAAGATATAACTTAGGTTCCTAATTGATAGGAGTTATCAAGACCCTCTTGGATAATGGGATTTAGCTTTCAAATTCTTCGTGATATTTGGTAACACGATTCAATTAACACATACAGATGTGCCCAGCACCAAACTGGGGCAAGAAAATTTCTGTTGTTTTGTTTGTTTTGGTGTAATCAGGTTCAAAGGCAGCAGTTTCAGAGGCATATATTTAAAGTTTAGCAATCAGGCGCCCACCTGGATAACAAGGGAATACATTTCAAGTTTTGGCAATCAGGCGCACACCTGGATAATAAGGGAATGCATTTAAAGTTTTAGCAATCAGACGCCCACCTGGATAACAAGGGAATACATTTCAAGTTTTGGCAATCAGCCGCCCACCTGGATAACAACGGAATACAGTTCAAGTTTTGGCAATCAGGCGCCTACCTGGATAACAACGGAATACATTTCTAGTTTTTGGCAATCAGGCGCCCACCTGGATAATAAGGGAATACATTTCAAGTTTTTGGCAATCAGGCGCCCACCTGGATAACAAGGGAATACAGTTCAAGTTCAGCAGTCAGGCGTCCACCTGGAGAACAAGAGAATACATTTCAAGTTCAACAATCAGCCGCCCACCTGGAGAATAAGAGAATACATTTCAAGTTCAGCAATCAGGCGCCCACCTGGATAACAAGGGAATACATTCAAGTTTTGGCAATCAGGCGCCTACCTCGATAACAAGGGAATACATTTCAAGTTTTGGTAATCAGGCGCCCACCTGGATTACAAGGGAATACATTTCAGGTTTTGGCAATCAGGCACCCACTTAGATAACAAAGGAATGCAGTTCAAGTTTTTAGCAATCATGCGTCCACCTGAATATCAAGGTAATACATTTCAAGTTCGGTAGTCAGGTGCCCATCTTGAAAACAAGGGAATACATTTCAAGCCCACCTGGAGAACAAGGGAATAAATTTCAAGTTTAGCAATGAGGCGCCCACCTGGAGAACAAGGGAATATATTTCAAGCTCAGCAATCAGGCGCCCACCTAGAGAACAAGGGAATACATTTTAAGTTTCAGCAATCAGGCGCCCACCTGGAGAAGAAGAGAATACATTTCAAGTTTTAGCAATCAGGCGCCCACCTGGAGAACAAGGAAATACATTTCAAGTTTAGCAGTCAGGCGCCCACCTGGAGAACAAGGGAATACATTTCAAGTTCAGCAATCAGGTGCCCACCTGGAGAACAAGGGAAGTACAATTCAAATTTTATCTTTCAAGTTTTTATATTTAGTAACATGAAGCACCCAGCCACCAAACTGGGGCAAGAAATTTTCTTTGTTTGTTATTTTGTTGAAGTCAGGCGCCCACCTGGAGAACAAGGGAATACATTTCAAGTTCAGCAATCAGGCGCCCACCTGGATAAAAAGGGAGTATATTTCAAGTTCAGCAGTCCGACGCCCACCTGGAGAACAAGGGAATATATTTCAATTTCAGCAGTCAGGCGCCCACCTGGAGAACAAGGGAATACATTTCAAGTTCAGCAATCAGGCACCCACTTGGAGAACAAGGGAAGTACAATTCAAATTTTAGCTTTTAAATTTTTAGTAATATTTGGTGACATGATGCGCCTAGCCACCAAACTAGGGCAGGAAATTTTCTTTTTTTGTCTATTTTGTTAAAGTCAAGCACCCACCTAGAGAACAAGGGAATACATTTCAAGTGACGGTAATCGGACGCCCACCTGGAGAACAAGGGAATACATATCAAGTTCAGCAATCAGGCACCCACCTGAAGAACAAGGGAAGTACAATTTAAATTTTAGCTTTCAAATTTTTAGTAATATTTGGTGACATGATGCGCCTAGCCACCAAAATGGGGCAGGAAATTTTCTTTGTTTGTCTAGTTTGTTGAAGTGAAGCACCCTGGAAAACAAGGGAATACATTTCAAGTTTTAGCAATTAGGAGCCCGCCTGGAGAACATAGGCATTTATTTCAAGTTTTAGCAATCGGGAGCCCGCCTGGAGAACAGAGGCATTTATTTCAAGTTTTAGCAATCAGGAGCCCGCCTAGAGAACAGAAGCATATTTTTCAAGTTTAAGCAGTCAGCGGCCCTCCTGGAGAATAGAGGCATATATTTCAAGTTTGAGCGGTCAAGCATCACTCGGAGAAAGGGCAAAACACTTCAGAATGCATTTCAAGTCAGCAACAAAAGAAGCTTGCGGGAAGAATGCGAGTCAACAGTCCGAGAGGATTAACAAAATTTAGTCATCATCTAAAAAAAAAAGAATGGCAAGAAGTGAATCTTAATATAGAAGTTGATGAAAGATGGGCGCTTCTCAAGATGTGGTTGAGGTCACAAGCACTACATGTCCGGTCTTGGTTTGAAAAGTTGAAGAAGAATGAACTAGCACCTGCAGCTAACAAGCGCCAAGGTTCAATCTAAAGTCTGCATGAAGAAACATTCAAGACTCCCAATCAAGCTTCAGAATATTTAGAGATAGGAATCTTGTAACTCGTAGTTGATAGGCTAAGCTAGTCTTTTTTCATGTTTTAATTTTTGATGTAATAACAGGACCGCGGACCGAAACTTCGGCGGAACGGCACCTCGAACGGCTCTTCACCTCGGCATACTCCATCATCGCACTTACTTCTGAACTACACTGACCTAATTCCTTTATAGCCAATGATATGTAGGCAACCTCGGAAGAAAGGTTCGGTCAAATATTTCAAAAATGCTTCCCACGGAGTATTCAAACGGGCAAAAATCGTTCTTATCCGCTCACTTATCTTTGCACGAAAACCCTTCGGGTTTCCGAGCAAAGAGGGGCAGTTGTGAGCACATGATTTTTGACCTACATGAAAATAACTCCTAAAAATAGACCAAGATATTTTTGATTGGTTTTTAGGTGTATTTCTTTATTTTAGTTGCATTTTTAATATTTTTAAAATCATAGAAAAACCATAAAAAAAAAGTGTCACATTTTAACTTCAAGGCACCTTAGGTTCAATTTGCATTTAGGAATTAATTACATTGAGTTAATTGTGTTATTAATCAAAAAATCACAAAAATGATCATTTTTACATAGTTAGATAATTAGCTTAATTTTACAATTTGAATTTATTTAGGAATTTAGTCTAGGTTTTCAATTAATCAAAGAAAGAAAAAAACAACAAAAAGAAGAGGTAATTGAAAAGGCTTGGTCTTAAATTGAATTGGGCCAAACATTTTAGAAGCCCAAATTTTCCCCCAACCCAGTTCAAACCGGGTCGACCCAACCCTTTACCCAATACCCAATACAGTAAACCTAGACCTAGACTCTACAAAAGGGAGGACACATTTACGGAATCAGGGGGCCGCAATATTGGCGACCCATCCTGATGAGACTTCATCACCTTCAAAAACCAAAAACCGTAGACTCCATCTCCATTGCTGCCCTCCTTCTTCTAAAAATAACCAAAACACAACCTTAGAGAAGCCATTACCTATCCCCACCTGTCAGCCTTCCACCAGGCAGTGCCTCCATGCACCACGACGGCGCCACCCCTGCGAAACAGCCATCCTCCAAAGCCGCTGTACTTCAAGAAATGAACCCCTGAACCCCAAGAACTACACCAGCCACATCCCCTCCAGTAGCTCGACAAACAATACCAAACGACCTCGCCCCAGCTCACCATCGCTGCTATCTTTGTATTGTCAGAGTCGCATCGTCGACGATGAACGAGTAGAAACCAGTCCACTGTTTCATCACCATTGTTCCCGTGTGTTTTACTTCTATGTCGGATGGGTCTAAATCTAACAGGTTCTGGATTTTATGTCGTTATTATGTTGAGTTCGGATAGAACCAGTTGTTTGGCATTCTTTCGCGTATGTCGTTTGGCTGTGGTTCCAGTATCGCCATCATTATGGTAATAGCATCATTGGTTCTGGCGAGTGTCGAGGCTTGAGTTCGTCAAAGTGCGTCGAGGTTGCCGTTGAGGTCTTGAGTAGCCGGTTTCGTCTGGGTTCACCATCGAAAGCTCCGGTAAGAAATCATCAAGTTTGTTTAGCCTCTTGAAGTGCCGATTTGGTTGATTTATACCAAAGGTCCATCCCTATCTTATTTATTTTTTTCACTGTTAAGCAATCTTATAATATTATTGTTGGTTTGTTATTGGAATTCAATATTTGTTTATCATGTAGTTGATTTCATTTTAACTTTTTGTTTATCTATTTATTCTGGTGATTGAACTTGCTAATGAGCTATTTTGTTCATACCTAAATTTGTGTTTGAATATCTGTATCCAAAAGATAAATTCTAAGCATTAATTATGAAGTGTTGTTTGGAAAAATAGGTTTGATACTTAAATCGTTTAGCTTGACCAATGTTTAGAAAGTTTTAAATGTTACAATGAGTGCATGAACAATGTTTGAACTTTCTTATATAAATACATCGCTAATTCATATTGAAGTTCTGCAGTAGTATAGAAGACAGTAGGTTCCCTTTAGCCTCATTTCTTTACTGATTTCTTGAAATAGAATTCGAGGCGTGCTATTTAGCTAATTTCTATGGCCCTCGCAAAGTTAACAATGCGCTAGCTGCTTTAGGCGCCTCATTTAATGATAATACCTTTTAAAATCGGGTGCACATTTATGTGACCCAAATCCAAATCCCAAAATGTTGAATAAAATGTGTCGAGAATCCGGGTGCATTTCATGTGACGTGGTCCAAAAATATGTTTTAAAACGACGTTCAATTTCTTAAAAATTTAATTAAAAGCAGTGAGTAATTTTTTAAAAAATTGCACAATAAGATAACATGTAATAAATTCAGATTTTAGCCAAATATAGTAGTTGAGCGACCGTGCTAGTACCATGGAATTCGGGAGTGCCTAACCCCTTCTCCCGGGTTAACAGAATTCCTTACCCGAATTTCTGGTTCGCGATTGTTAAACAGAGTCAAATCGTTTCCTCGATTCAGGATTCAAACCAGTGACTTGGGACACCACAAATCTCCCAAGTAGCGACTCTGAATCTGATAATAAATGAATCCCATTTCGATTGTCCTTTAATTGGAAAAATGCTATTATACCCTTCATGGGGTATAGAAGGAAAAAGGAGGTGTGATAGCTATGGCAACTCTGCTGGGAACACAAACCAAGAATTTTGGTTCAGGATTTAAGAATTCGAGTTTAGAATAATTGTTATGTTTGGCTTTATCTGATTTTCCTAGATGTTTTCCTGCTAAATGTGCTAAATGCTTTGCCACTTTGATATTATTTGAACTGTATATATAAACTGTGTCGAAACCCTTCTCTTCTCACCTCTGGGGATGTGCTTACTGGTTGAGATTCCCTATTCTGTTAGTGTCATACCTTGAAATAAGAAAGAGGCACTAAGCCGGATGATCTTGCAGGTCCCCGGTATGTAGCCCCCCTCCTCGACGCGAGTTGGACGCTCGGGTACACAGTCTTGAACCCATACCCAGGATTTGAACCTAGAATAACTTGACTTCATGTCGGATCCCTAGTAGGAGCGCTTATTTGCATCACGTGCATTTTGAATTAGCGGACTCAACACAGGGGTTGGGTTCGTCTAGGAAAGGTGTACTCAAAATAACAGACCATCTTGATGTATCCTATGTGCTACAAGTTGCATTTATTCAAGGGTAAAATGGTCATTTGGTGGACCAATGATAGTTGATGGCAAATGGAAAAAAAAAGAGAAAAAAAGAAAAAGAGGGCGAGGTGTGAAAATAAAGCAAGTAGGACCCAATTTTGTTTTTGTTACATTTTTTTTATTAAGGAAAAAGACAAAAAAAATATATATAGACAGGAAAAATTCAAAAAGATTTTACATTTTTTCAGCATTTTCAGAAAACTAAAAATAAAAAAAAAGAGGAAAAGAAAATTCAAAAAGGTTTTGCATGTTTCGTTATTTTTCAAGAAAAAATAAAAAATATGTTTTCTCTAAATTAGTTGTTTTTTAATTCTCAACCGTGTCCAATCTGCCCGAACTACGCGAACCTGGTTCTCGTCTCCCGGGGCGGGATACGTAGGCGACCCACATAGGGTCCGGTCTTCCTAGTAAATCTTGGGTTCTTGGCTTTGCGAGGTCTTAGCCAAATTTTACACTTCTAGCCATCTTTTGGCTAAATAAGTCATTTTGCAAAATAATCGCAACCATGTCTTGAATGTGTCTAATAGGGAATGTTATTGTCTCACATAGTGATGGTTATTTTCATTAGAACTTTAGGATATTGTACCTAGAAAAAAAAACATACTTTATCTTTTGTTTATCATTAGAAATTCTTGTTTAGGCAATCAAAATTGAAATCCAAAAATATTTTGTTTTATCTTCTTCATTGCTCATTTCGAAATTTTGCATCAGGATATCAAAAGAAAATTCAAAGTATTTTTTTGTGGTTTATTCTTTAGATTTTCTTCTTAAAAAAAAGAGAAAGAATCAAAAAATATCTTTCTCTTCTAGAGTTTTTCCTTAATAAAGTATTTGTTTCAAAAGAAAAAAAAATATGCCCATTAAGCTTGAGTTTAGAATAAGTCATAGAACATTAAGTATAGAAAATTCAAAAAAAAAGGGGTATTGCATCTTTTATTTCTCTTTTCTCATCAGAGTAGTCATTAAGGTAGAAAGCAAAAGAGAACGATAATTTGTTTGTTTTATTCTCGATTTTTCAGAACTACGCAAAGATCTGATTCATGCGGCGTCATCATACGTAGGCAACCTATATAGGGTTCGATCGAATCATTTTTTTTCTTTTTATTTTATTAAAAGGAAAAATGGGAAAATAAAAAAAGAGAGGTGAAATTGTGAGAAATGAGATGAAAAAAAAGAGTGATAATTAGAGAAAAGAGGAAGGAAAATGATCAGGCAAGTGCTAGAAAACCAAAGCAAAGAGCGGATTGAAATGAACAAATTGGGATAATGCCAACTGACCTTCGTACCTTCAAAGTCATTTTTTATGCTACTTGTTGGTAGGTGCATTGCACACAATGTGGTATTTGAAGCTGTTAAATGCCTAACGCTAACATGATGGCTTCATTTTGTTGTATTCATAAGAGAAAGGTGGTCGGTTTGTGGTTTTAAAGTGGTAACATTTCTCTACAATACATAGTCAAAAGGCAATGGCAAGCAACAATAGAACTGGGTTGATTGATGCCGGTGTCCGAAAGGAGTTGGTTGAACATGACAATGGGTTGGTTGAATAGGTACGGATGTTAAGGCAACACATGGCAAACATGTATCAGGCCTGGATAACTGGGAAGGCACCAACCCCGCCACCACCGATTTTTTCAGATGCTGCCCTTACCCAAGTTTCGGGCACAATGCCAGATGATCCTCCATACTCTCCAGATACACCCACTTATCACAGCTTTCCCAACCACCCTAGTAACTCCATCGATCCTCCTCCAATTATCTCTCCCCAAAATTGCCTTCTTGTAATATCCGTTACCCCCAACAATGAATACACACTCGAAGCTTGTGATGCCCAATATCACCCTTCAAAGGTTGCCCACAAGGTCTTTGATTCATACAAGATGAGCTCCCGGGATGAGCCTCATGTTGAAAATGAAAGGTTCACAGGAAGAGAAGGGAAAGATAAGATACCCAAAAAGCTGTAAGGGTTTAAAGTGCCAAAATTTAACTTGTACGATGGGTGTGGAGATCCGGTAGCCCACTTGAGGGCTTATTGCAGTGAAATGAGAAACGTTGGAGATAAAGATGACTTGTTGATGACATATTTTAGTAAAAGCTTGACTGGGGCAGCTTTGGAATGGCATAATCATCAAGATGTCGGGAAGTGCCATATATTGGGTGGCATGGCTCAATATTTTTGTGCGACACTTTCAGAGCAATACAAATATTGTCCCAGACCACTCCTCCATATCTTGGATGGAAAAGAAACCTAAAGAAAGTTTTAGGAAATTTTAGCTCGGATGGAACGAACAGGTTGCTCGGGACAGTCCTCCCATTGGTATAAAAGATGTTGATGAGCCCCGCCAACGACAAGATCCATTAGGCACTCTTGCTAAACGCTTTCAGCCTCAATATCGACCCCGCAGATATCCTTGTCATCCTTCTCACTGCTACTTATCTCCACAGAACCCAAAAAATCGTACATCGATTTCCCAATACCCTATCCATAGTGCACCACCATATTCTCCACATCCACGAGGCACGCAATGGCCCGTACCACGTCTACAAATGTCTTACCCGCCCCCACAAGCCTACCAAAACCCTCCTAGATCAGGTTTTTGGCCCAATCAAGCATTTAAGAATGAGAGGTTGCAGAGAAAAAAAACATTCACTCCATTAGGAGAGTCATATGCCAGTCTGTTCCAAAGGCTAAGGAAATTGGACATGTTGAAGCTGATTCAGATAAAACTACCAAAGCCTCTTCGAAAAAAGTTTGATTTTTCTCAAAGGTGCGCATATTGCTCAGATGCCCCGGGGCATGACATAGAGAGGTGTTGGCATTTGAAACGAGCAGTCCAGAAGCTTATTGATGCAGGTGACACTACCGTGCAAAATCCAAATACAGCAGATACTAGCCAAAGTCCATTGCCTGTTCACAATGAGACACATATGGAAGACAAGATTTGTGTCGAAAAGGAATATAATAACTATTCTGAGATCCTCGGAGGGCCACCTGCCGTAATGCTTTCAGCGCTGTCACTCTGGTTCCGGAAGTTGATCAAAAAAATGAGCTGACTAAAGGGACCCAAAAGCAATTTGCTAAGGACAATGAGATGAAAACTTGTGAAGGTTCCAACAATGTTGATGTTGAACTCAATGGCTAAGATGTCGTGCCTGATAATTGGAAAGACGTTCCATCTGTTGACTAGCTAGAGAGAAGTCTTGGTGGTTTATTTTGTTGTCATTCTGTTGTCCGGGCTATTTTCAGGGTTGTAATCCGAATATTGTCTTGTGATTCAAACCCTTCTATCCTTTTATTTTGCCTAGTTTGTTTTTCGTAGTAACTCGTTTAATGTTGTCTAGGGTTCTTCCAGGGTCGTAACCCCAGTTTATTGTGCTAGTTTTGTTGTCCAAACTCTTTCACCGTCGGTCTAATGCAATTCTCTATTTTCTGTTATTTCTAGTCATTTTGTTTAGTTTTCTTTTCCTTTTATAGTCCTTTTCCTATTGGCTCTAGTGACGTGATATGCATGCGTAATTCTCAGTCCGGGCTTAAAAGTCAGTTTAATCATGAAACATTGAAATCATTTTGAAGATGACATGGGCTCTTGAGGGAAATATGAACAGATTTGAACACTTTGAGATCATTTAAAGCCTGAACCATGTGAAACTAGGGCAGATAGAACATAGAGAAACCCTATTGGAACGCATCATGACACATCAGGTTAAAGCTAAAGGCAAGCCTGCCAAATTGATAGGGGTCGTTCGCGGTAAGGAAAGTGAGAGTGTTGTCCAATGGTGCTTCGTATTCAACAAATTAAAAGGCGAATGTGCGGATATGGTTATCATGTATGGTACAATCAAAATATGTTGCGAATGTTTTCTGTGGTTTGTTTAACTGTGTTATTTGTGCTTGGCATGTTTTGAAGATTGGCATGACGAAGGCATTTTGTTCTCCTACCTAAACACTTTATCCTTCGTTACCCCTTTTGAGCCTTTATTTATTCTCTTTCATACCCCTCTTTAGGAATCAGTGGAAAAGATCAGGAATACAAGCGTGAAAGATAATTAAAGGAAAGAGAGAAAGAAAAAGAATGAAAACAGAGAGGAGAAAAGAAAAAGAAAAGGAGAAAAAGAGAAGAAAAAGAAAAAGAAAAAGTAAAGAGACACAACAAAACAACAAAAGAAAAAGGAAAAAAGAAGAAAAGAAAAACAGCAACAACAAAAGTAATGATCTGAACTACGTTTGACTTGATTCAGAAAGGATACGTAGGCAGCCTCTCTCTAAGGTTCAGTCACACCAAAATAAAAATCCAAAACTCCCAAAGAAGGAAACTGGGGTAGAAGTTGTGGTTGTTGTGAGAAATCTGATTTTGAAAGTTGTAATTTTGAACCCATGTTGAATTGTTTTGAGCCTTTGATACCCTTTTTTTCTAACCCTATCCAAAAGCCCGCATTACGGTCCAAAAAAAGACCTTCCGATCAGTCTTCGAGAGATGCCAAGTCAAGCAAGCGGAGGTGAATCATATTGGGGGCAACACTCCCGTCAAAACGAGGGAAATGAAGAATGAGAGAGTTTTGTTGATGAGAATCCTCACGGCACAATAAGGCGATGAAAGTTGAGAGAAATAAAAAATGAGAGAGTCTTATTGGTGAAAACCTTCAAGGGCACCATAAGGCAAAGGTAAGATGAGAGAAAGACCAAAATGAGAGAGTATTATTGGTGAAAATCTTCAAGGGCACCATAAGGCGATGGTGAGATGAGAGAAAGACCAAAATGAGATAGGCTTGATGGTGAAAACCCTTCGGGCACTACAAGTCGGATAAGGAATATGAATCAGATTGGATAAGCAGAGCATTGAAGCCCAGTTTCATGGCAAAAAGGGTACGACAAGAGATGAACATCAGATTTTCTTAACAGAATAGGCCGCAGGTGCATGTCATGGTCATTAGAGTTGGTATCCACATCCGATAGGTTTCTACTTTGTAGTTTTCTTGTTAGGAATTATCTCTTCCCATTGTCCTCTACTCTATTCCTTTTGTTTTGTTTACTTCCTCCTCTTGAGTCTATTTGGTCATAACAAGTGAGAAATGACTTCAAAATCTACCACCAAGCTTTCCAATTGAACAAAACGAGATCTGGTGAACACATCAAAGCGTCATAAGTTAGGAAAGAACATCAAGCACAATGAGTTGGTAACAATCAACATGCTTTGGGATCCTTGTGAAATACAAGGGTTTGGTATGTATCAATTGGTGAACAATGCGACAAGATGGAGGGTGTCTGGTGAACGGAACAAAGGTATTTTCCGTGGTAGGAGTGACAAAAAGGTGGATGACCAGTGACAAGCAGGGTCTTCGAGTGAAAATCAAAGTTATCATGGCAAATGAAGAAAAAATATACCTCAAGGCCGGAGCCAGTGGTTTAAGTCAAGAAAGAACAACATACGGAATGAGGGGGTGACAAGTGTCTTGCTTTGGGGTTCATGTGAGACACAAAGGTTGGTTAATGACAGTTCAGGAGCAATGCAACAAGTAGAAGGTATGGGGTTTGTACAGAGAAGAGGTATGTTCGGTGTTAAGGAAGTGTTTAGTTAAGGAACGAGTAGGGTCTTCGAATGGAAATCAGTTATCATGACAAGTGAAGGAGCAACTGACCTCAAGGCCGAGGCCACTATTTAAGCGAAAAAAGAACAACATATACACGGAGTGGGGAAAATAGACGTGCTGTAGGAATCATGTGAGACACAAAGGTTAGGGAGGTACCAGTTCATGCAATGCAACAAATAAAAGGATATTGGGTCTGAACAGAGAAAGGTATTCTATGTGATGAGGATGACAGAGAAAGGGGTTAGTCCATAAACAAGCAAGGTCTTCGAGTGAAAATCAGTCATCATGGGAAGTGAAGGAGAAATCTTCCTCAAAGTTCAAGGCCACAAATCAACCACCACATTTAAACTAACAAGATTTTTCTTTGGTTGAAACAGGGGCAGAAATTTTGTTTGTTTCGGGGAAACCCACGGCAAGGAAAGGCAGGCACCAGACAAGTTTGACGGTAAGTTCTCAGGACCCTCCTGGAAAATAGGACTTAGTTTAAATTTCAAAACAATCACGAGTAGCATAATTTAGCATAAATGTACATGAAAAGGAATAGAAGTTGGTTTCATAGTTTGCATGTTAAAGATAGGATTCAATTAGGAGTTTTTAGGACCCTCTTGGATAATGGGACGTAGTTTTAAGGTCTTCTTAGATAACAAGATAATAGTGGAAGTCGTACCTTCTGTAGATATACCTTAGGTTAAAACTGTTTTAACTAGAAGTTATCAGGACCCACCTGGATAATGGGGAGTAGTTAAGACCTCTTAGATAACAAATGTAGTGGGAGTAATACCCTTAGAAGATATAACTTAGGTTCGTAATTGATAGGAGTTATCAATACCCTCTTGGATAATGGGATTTAGCTTTCAAATTCATCGTGATATTTGGTAACACGATTCAATTAACACTAACAGATGTGCCCAGCACCAAACTGGGGCAAGAAAATTTCTGTTGTTTTGTTTGTTTAGGTGTAATCAGGTTTAACGGCAGCAGTTTCAGAGGCATATATTTAAAGTTTTAGCAATCAAGCGCCCACCTGGATAACAAGGGAATACATTTCAAGTTTTGGCAATCAGGCGCGCACCTGGATAATAAGGGAATGCATTTAAAGTTTTAGCAATCAGGCGCCCACCTGGATAACAAGGGAATACATTTCAAGTTTTTGCAATCAGCCGCCCACCTGGATAACAACGGAATACACTTCAAGTTTTGGCAATCAGGCGCCTACCTGGATAACAAAGGAATACATTTCTAGTTTTTGGCAATCAGGCACCCACCTGGATAATAAGGGAATACATTTCAAGTTTTTGGCAATCAGGCGCCCACCTGGATAACAAGGGAATATAGTTCAAGTTCAGCAGTCAGGCGACCACCTAGAGAATAAGAGAATACATTTCAAGTTCAACAATCAGGCGCCCACCTGGAGAATAAGAGAATACATTTACTGTTCAGCAATCAGGCGCCCACCTGGATAACAAGGGAATACATTCAAGTTTTGGCAATCAGGCGCCCACCTCGATAACAAGGGAATACATTTCAAGTTTTGGTAATCAGGAGCCCACGTTGATTACAAGGGAATACATTTCAGGTTTTGGCAATCAGGCACCCACTTAGATAACAAAGGAATACAGTTCAAGTTTTTGTCAATCATGCGTCCACCTGAATATCAAGGGAATACATTTCAAGTTCGGTAGTCAGGTGCCCATCTGGAGAACAAGGGAATACATTTCAAGTTTCAGCAATCAGGCGCCCACCTGGAGAACAAGGGAATATATTTCAAGCTCAGCAATCAGGCGCCCACCTAGAGAACAAGGGAATACATTTCAAGTTTCATCAATCAGGCGCCCACCTAGAGAAGAAGAGAATACATTTCAAGTTTTAGCAATCAGGCGCCCACCTGGAGAACAAGGGAATACATTTCAAGTTCAGCAGTCAGGCGCCCGCCTGGAGAACAAGGAAATACATTTCAAGTTTAGCAGTCAGGCGCCCACCTAAAGAACAAGGGAATACATTTCAAGTTTAGCAATCAGGTGCCCACCTGGAGAACAAGGGAAGTACAATTC
Organism: Nicotiana glauca; assembly: GCA_026770625.1. NCBI lineage: Eukaryota > Viridiplantae > Streptophyta > Magnoliopsida > Solanales > Solanaceae > Nicotiana > Nicotiana glauca. The sequence continues at coordinate 13,615 of MU712740.1, forward strand.
AAATTTTATCTTTCAAGTTTTAATATTTGGTAACATGAAGCGCCCAGCCACCAAACTGGGGCAAGAAATTTTCTTTGTTTGTTATTTTGTTGAAGTCAGGCGCCCACCTGGAGAACAAGGGAATATATTTCAAGTTCAGCAATCAGGCGCCCACCTGGAGAAAAAGGGAGTATATTTCAAGTTCAGCAGTCCGGCGCCCACCTGGAGAACAAGGGAATAAATTTCAAGTTCAGCAGTCAGGCGCCCACCTAGAGAACAAGGGAATACATTTCAAGTTCAGCAATCAGGTACCCACTTGGAGAACAAGGGAAGTACAATTCAAATTTTAGCTTTCAAATTTTTAGTAATATTTGGTGACATGATGCGCCTAGCCACCAAACTGGGGCAGGAAATTTTCTTTTTTTGTCTATTTTGTTGAAGTCAGGCACCCACCTAGAGAACAAGGGAATACATTTCAAGTGACGGCAATCGGACGCCCACCTGGAGAACAAGGGAATACATATCAAGTTCAGCAATCAGGTACCTACCTGAAGAACAAGGGAAGTACAATTTAAATTTTAGCTTTCAAATTTTTAGTAATATTTGGTGACATGATGTGCCTAGCCACCAAAATGGGGCAGGAAATTTTCTTTGTTTGTCTATTTTGTTGAAGTGAAGCACCCACCTGGAAAACAAGGGAATACATTTCAAGTTTTAGCAATCAGGAGCCCGCCTGGAGAACATAGGTATTTATTTCAAGTTTTTGCAATCGGGAGCCTGCCTGGAGAACAGAGGCATTTATTTCAAGTTTTAGAAATCAGGAGCCCGCCTGGAGAACATAGGTATTTATTTCAAATTTTTGCAATCGGTAGCCCGCCTGGAGAACAGAGGCATTTATTTCAAGTTTTAGCAATTAGGAGCCCGCCTGGAGAACAGAAGCATATTTTTCAAGTTTAAGTAGTCAGGGGCCTGCCTGGAGAATAGAGGCATATATTTCAAGTTTGAGCGGTCAAGCATCACTCGGAGAAAGGGCAAAACACTTCAGAATGCAATTCAAGTCAGCAACAAAAGAAGCTTGCGAGAAGAATACGAGTCAACAGTCCGAGAGGATCAACAAAAGTTAGTCATGATCTAAAAAAAAGAGAAAGGCAAGAAGTGAATCCAAATATAGAAGTTGATGAAACATGGGCACTTCTCAAGACGTGGTTGAGGTCACAAGCACTACATGTCCAATCTTGGTCCGAAAAGTTGAAGAAGAATGAACTAGCACCTGCAGCTAACAAGCGCCAAGGATCAATCTAAAGTCTGCATGAAGAACCATTCAAGACTCCAAATCAAGCTTCAGAAGATTTAGAGATAGGAATCTTGTAACTCGTAGTTGATAGGCTTAGCTAGTCTTTTTTCATGTTTTAATTTTTGATGTAATAACAGGACCGTGGACTGGAACCTCGGCAGAACGGCACCTCGAACGACTCTTCACCTCGGCATACTCCATCATCGTACTTACTTCTGAACTACACTGACCTGATTCCTTTATAGCCAAGGATATGTAGGCAACCTCGGAAGCAAGGTTCGGTCAAATCTTTCAAAAATGCTTCCCACGGAGTATTCAAATAGGCAAAAATCGTTCGTATCCGCTCACTTATCTTTGCAAGAAAACCCTTTGGGTTTCCGAGCAAAGAGGGGCAGTTGTGAGCACGTGATTATTTCCCTACATCAAAATAACTCCTAAAAATAGACCAAGATATTTTTAATTGGTTTTTAGGTATTTTTCTTTATTTTGTTGCATTTCATGCATTTTTAATATTTTTGAAATCATAAAAAAACCATAAAAAAAGTGTCACATTTTAACTTCAAGGAACCTTAGGTTCAATTAGCATTAAGGAATTAATTACATTGAGTTAATTATGTTATTAATCAAAAAATCACAAAAATAATCATTTTTACATAGTTAGATAATTAGGTTAATTTTACAATTTGAATTGATTTAGGAATTTAGTCTTGGTTTTTAATTAATTAAAGAAAGAAAAGAACAACAAAAAGAAGAGGTAATTGAAAAGGCTTGGTCTTAAATTGAATTGGGCCAAACATTTTAGAAGCCCTAATTTTCCCCCAACCCAGTCAAAACCGGGTCGACCCAACCCATTACCCAATACCCAATACCCTAAACCTAGACCTAGACTATACAAAAGGGAGGACACATTCACAGAATCAGGGGGCCGCAATATTGGCGACCCATCCTGATGAGACTTCATCACCTTCAAAAACCAAAAACCCTAGACTCCATCTCCATGGCTGCCCTCCTTCTTCCAAAAAGAACAAAAACACAACCCTACAGAAGCCATTACCCATCCCCGCATGTCAGCCTTCCACCAGGCAATGCCTCCAAGCGCCATGACGGCGCCTTCCCTGCAAAACAGCCATCCTCTATAGCCGTTGTACTTTAAGAAATGAACCCCTGAAGCCCAAGAACTCCACTAGCCACATCCCCTCAAGCAGTTCGACAAACAATACCAAACGACCTCGCCCCATCTCACCATCGCTGCTGTCTTTGTATCGTCGGAGTCGTATCGTCGATAATGAACGAGTAGAAAACAGTCCACGGTTTCATCACAATTGTTCCCGTGTGCTTTACTTCTATGTCGGATGGGTCTAAATCTAACAGGTTCTGGATTTTGTGACATTATTGTGTTGAGTTCGGATAGAACCAGTTCTTTGGCATTCTTTTGCGTATGTCATTTGGTTGTGGTTCCAGTATCACCATCGTTATGGTAGTAGCATCATTGGTTCTGGCGAGTGTCGAGGCTTGAGTTCGTCAAAGTGCGTTGAGGTTGCCGTTGAGGTCTTGAATAGCCGGTTTCGTCTGGGTTCACCATCGAAAGCTCCGGTCAGGAATCATCAAGTTTGTTTAGCCTCTTGAGGTGCCGATTTGGTTGATTTATACCAAAGGTCCATCCCTATCTTATTTATTTTCTTTCTCTGTTTAAGCAAGCTTATAATATTTTTTTTGGTTTGTTATTTGAATTTTATATTTGTTTATCATGTAGCTGATTTCATTTTAACTTTTTGTTTATCTATTTATTCTGGTGATTGAACTTGCTAATGAGCTATTTTGTTCATACCTAAATTTTTGTTTGAATATCTGTATCCAAAAGATAAATTCTAGGCACTAATTATGAAGTGTTGTTTGGAAAAATATGTTTGATACTTAAATCATTTAGCTTGACCAATGTTTAGGAAGTTTTAAATGTTACAATGAGTGCATGACCAATGTTTGAACTTTCTTATATAAATACATCGCTAATTCATATTGAAGTTGCGTAGTAGTATAGAAGACAGTAGGATCCCTTCAGCCTCATTTCTTTACTGATTTCTTGAAATAGAATTCGAGACGTTCTATTTAGCTAATTTCTATGGCCCTCACAAAGTTAACAACGTGTTAGCTTCTTGAGGCGCATCATTTAATAATAATACCTTCTTAAACTCGGGTGCACATTTATGTGACCCAAATCCAAATCTCAACGAAGTTGAAATGTGTCAAAAACCGTGGGTGCATTTATGTGACGTGGTTAGAGACATGTTTTCACGACGTTGCAATTCTCTTTATAAATAATAATAAAGTTGGTTTGAAGTTAAAAAGCACATAAGTCAAAACATGTTTTAAAATCAGATAACTAAGCCAGATATAACAGTTGAGCGACCGTCTAGAACCACGGAACTCGGGAATGCCTAACACCTTCTCCTGGATTAACATAATTCCTTACTCGGATTTCTGGTTCGCGGACTGTTAAATAGAGTCATTCTTTTCCTCGATTCGGGATTCAACCGGTGACTTGGGACACCATTAATCTCCCAAGTGGCGACTCTTAATCTGTTAATAAAATAAATCCCGTTTCGATTGTCACTTCAAGTTGGAAATAACTCCCTCTATTATACCATTCACGGGGTGTAGAAGGAAAAAGGAGGTGTGATAGCTCTGGAGACTCTGCTGGGAACAAAAACCCAGAATTTCGGTTCAGGGTTTAAGAATTCGAGCTTAGAATAATTGTTATGTCTGGCTTTATCTGATTTTCCTACATGTTTTCCTACTAAATGTGCTAAATGCTTTGCCACTTTGATATTATTTGAACTGTATATATAAACTGTGTCGAAACCCTTCTCTTCTCACCTCCGGGGATGTGCTTACTGGTTGAGACTCCCTGTTATATTAGTTTCATACCTTGAAATAAGAAAGATGCACTAAGCAAGACGATCTCGTGGGTCCCCGGTACGTAGCCCCCTCCTCGACACGAGTTGTCCGCTCGGGTACACAGTCTAGAACCCATACCCAGGATTTGAACCTAGAATAACTTGACTTCATGTCGGATCCCTAATAGGAGCGCTTATTTGCATCACGTGCATTTTGACTTAGGGGACTCAGCACAGGGGTTGGGTCCGTCTAGGACAGGTGTACCCAAAATAACAGACCATCTTGATGCATCCTATGTGCTACAAGTTGCATTTATCCAAGGGTAAAAGGTTCATTTGGTAGACCAATAATAGTTGATGGCAAATGGAAAAAAAAGAGAAAAAAGAAGAGAAAAAACGAAAAAGAGGGCGAGGTGTGAAAAATAAGCAAGTAGGACCCAATTTTGTTTTTGTTACATTTTTTTATTAAGGAAAAAGACAAAAAAATATATATACAGGAAAAATTCAAAAAGATTTTACACTTTTTCATCATTTTCAGAAAACCAAAAATAAAAAAAATAAAAAAGCGAAAAAGAAAATTCAAAAAGGTTTTGTATATTTTCGCCATTTTTCAAGAAAAAATCAAAAAATATGTTTTCTCTACATTAGTTGTTTTTTAATTCTCAACTGTATCCAATCTGCCCGAACTACGCGAACCTGATTCTAGTCTCCCAGGGTGGGATACGTAGGCAACCCACATTCGGTCCGGTCTTCCTAGTAAATCTTGGGTTCTTGGCTTTGCGGGGTCTTAGCAAAATTTTATACTTCTAGCCATCTTTTGGCTAAATAAGTCATTTTGCAAAGTAATCGCAACCATGTCTTGCATGTGTCTAATAGGGAATATTATTGTCTCACATAGTGATGGTTATATTTTCTCATACAGGTGTGAATTTACTAACCAGAGTTTGAGTAAGACAAATACACTAGGATCGCTGCATTCAGGAGTTGCTTAAGGAGATTTATAATTATTTTTTAGCATATTTTTTTTATGTCGTCTTTTACTTTCTAAGTTTTGTACAGTAATGTCAAGTTTTGTTACTGTACTTTTTATTTTATATTTGACAAGGTGTGGTGTAATTCAAAAATCTAAGAAAAAAGGAGATGTTGCATTTTATATTTCCGTTATAAGTTTTCTTTAGAATACTAGTTCTAGAAATGAAAAAAATGTGAGGTTTTTTTTTCCTTGAAGCAATTAATATCTAGGACTTAAAATAAATTATTTTTATGTTTTCTTTTAGTATATTGGGACAAAAATTCAAAAAAAAAAAGAGAATTATTTTAGTATTTCTTTAAAAGCTTTCTTTAAGGTGGTAACTCCAAAATCCAAAAGATTTTCTCTTGAGTCTGTTTCTTTGGGGAAATTAGTGAAAAATGAAAAAAAATTCTCTTTATTTTCATTAGAACTTTAGGATATTGTACATAGAAAAAAACATACTTTATCTTTTGTTTATCATTAGAAATTCTTGTTTAGGCAATCAAAATTGAAATCCAAAAATATTTTATTTTATCTTCTTCATTGCTCATTTCGAAATTTTGCATCAGGATATCAAAATAAAATTCAAAGTATTTTTCTATGGTTTATTATTTAGATTTTCTTATTTAAAAAAAAAGAGAAAGAATCAAAAAATATCTTTCTCTTCTAGAGTTTTTCCTTAATACAGTAGTTGTTTCAAAAGAAAAAAAATATGCCCATTAAGCTTGAGTTTAGAATAGGTCATAGAACATTAAGTCTAGAAAATTCAAAAAAAAGGGGGGATTGCTTCTTTTATTTTTCTCATCAGAGTAGTCATTAAAGAAAAGAAAANCAACCTACATAGGGTTCGATCGAATCATTTCTTTTGAAGAAAGAAAAAGAAAAAAATAAGGGAAAAATCAAGAAAAAAAATGAGAAAAAGAAAGAAAAGTTGGTGGAATTATGGGGTGGAAAAAAAGAGCAATAATGAGAAAGAAAAGGAAAAGAAAATGAGCGAGCTAAGGAAGGGCGATGAATGAAAAGAAAGGAGAGGTTGAAATGAATAAATTGGGATAATGCCAACTGACCTTTGTACCCTCGAAGTCATTTTAGTACTGATAACTGTGGCTAGGTGCATTGCACGTAAAGTGAAATTATCTTATGTTAAATGCCCTAACGCTAACGTGATGGCTTTATTTTGTTGTGTTCATAGCATAAAGGTGGTTGGTTTGTGGTTATAAAGTGGTAACCCTTCTCTACAACAAAAAGTCAAAAGGCAATGGCAAACAACAATAGAACTGAGTTGGTTGGTACCGGTGCCCGAGAGCAGTTGGTTGAACAAGATAATGGGTTGGTTGAGGAGGTGCGAATGTTAAGACAACACATGACAGACATGTATTAGGCCTGGACGACTGGGAAGGCACCACCCCCGCCACCACCGAGTTTCCCAGATGTTTCCCTTACCCAAATTCCAGGCACAATGCCAGACGATCCACCATACTCTCCAGATACACCCATTTATCACAACTTTCCCAACCACCCTAGTAGCTCCACCTCTCCTCCTCCAATTACCTCTCCCCAAAATTGCCTTCCTGTCATATCCACTACCCCAAATAATGAATACCCACTCAAAGCTTGTGATGTCCAATATCACCCCTCAAAGGTTGCCCACATGATCTTTGATTCATACAAGAAGAGCTCCCAGGATGAGCTTCATGCTGAAAATGAAAAGTGTTGGCCCAAGTTCAGTTGAAGTTTTGAAGATTGATAAATGAACTCAGGGAAGGACCTGGTCCATCTTGGGAGACACAGTTAGTCATAACCATTGCACATGGAAGGCACGTGAGGAAGATATGTATTGAAGATTGCGCATCAAATATCTTCTGAACGGAATCGAAAAGGTTGCATTGAATTCTAAGGAGGACAGTCTCCTTATGACAAGAGAACACAATCCTAAGCTA
>MU712740.1:44741-69479 GCA_026770625.1 Nicotiana glauca
AAACCCCTAACTCTTTGAGTCTCTGAATTGAGTCTGGACATTTGTTTTCATGCAATGTTGATTTTCATACAATGGCTCAACAAGTTTCTTTCATGTTTAACATGTCTGTATCATTTATATGTAATAAATCCTTCTTCAAAAAGGTTTTCAAACTAGTGATTGACTCGGAATTCCTTTTTAATAGGTCTAAGAGATTGTTTGCTGATTTTCCTTAAGTTAAAACCTTTTCCTTTTTTCTGTCGTTCATAACAAATCTTTGACCTCTGGTTTCTTGGCTGTTGATTGATTATTCTTGCCTTAAATTGCACAATTGTGTATTTTAGAAACCTTGTCCCTAAATAACCTTTATGTATTTTCCCTCAATTGTATGCTTTACACGGATGTTGATTAATTTCTTTCCTTAATTGGTTTTACCTGTTTGAATCTGAATCCATTAATTAAGGGAAACCTTGTGTAATTGATTTACAATCAGTCTTCAATTATTTTCTTACCTTATTTTCTCATGACTTTCACACTATAAATACATGACCCTATTTAATACAAGAGACGATGAACACACTTCAGACCTCATAATTTCACAATCTCCCCTAAGCTCATACTTATAGTATTTTGTCTTCATGTTCGAACTTTGGCTTTTACAAGACTGCTGCCTTTTCTACTTGTTTCTCTGAAACTGGTATGTCCTAATTTTAGTTTCAGCATCACCCCCAATATGTTTACTTACAGTTTTTATATCCATATCTACTTTACTGTCTATATAGAATTCAATATTTAATATACTTGTGTTCTACTGTCTGTTTCTGCTGTGAATCTTTGCTCCTTATCCCATTACCCCTATGTGTTTGTGAGTGGTGACTTAGGTCATGGCAACATCAGTTGTTGTCCATGAACTGGGTTCTGAATCAATGAGGTCTTAACCTCTAAAACAGGCTAGAGGGTATGCCAGCACATCCTATTGCTAGGTATGCCCATCAGCCTGCTCATCTTGTGTTCTTGTAAATTTCCCACTCCCTTATACCCTTGTGTGTTCTGATTTTAAACTATTCCCTTTTCCCTTTCCCCTTTCATATTTGCCCTTCTGCACTTGCTTACTCTCTTAGCTTCGAAGTTCTGCCCCCCTCCCCCCTCCCGTGAGCCTTGCCTTGGGACCTTGATTTCCCTCTGAACTTGGACACTTGAGGGCCAGCCCTTCCACACTATACTATTGTCCTGGTTTGGAAATGTATCTGGGGTGTAAGCACTGCCCGGAGTCCATGAGGCTCTTAGGGAACTCTAACACACCCCAAATGAGAGAAAGGCTTTTAAAATCTTATCTTTGGAGCTGGTTTACTTCATACTTCAGACAGGAAGTCTGAATCAGGCTCTCCTTGTTTGTAATTTTCAATTTCTGATGTATTTTCTTTATTCTCTTTGGGCTATAAAAAACTTTGTAATAAACTTTCGAGATGTTTAGTGAAAAGGGAGGGGTAACTATGCATAAGAAGGGTAGATAACTTGCCTATATAAATCTATAATTTCAGTATTTCTCATGTAGTTACCATGCCTATAAGACTTATGTATTTTCATATAGTTACCATGCCTATAAGACTTATGCACTTTCATATAGTTACCCTGCCTATAATACTTCTGCATTTAATATAGAAACCATGCCTATAAGACTTCTGCACTTTCATATAGTTACCATGCCTATAAGACTTCTGCACTTTCATATAGTTACTGTGCCTAAAAGATTTTTGCATCTCATTTAGATATTATGTCTATAAGAAACTCTACATTCTCATTTAGATGCCATGACTCCAGGGATTCTGCACTTTCATGTAGATATTATGTCTATAGCTTCTGCACACGCACGTAGAGAATATGCCTATAGGTCTTTTTTTATTCTTGCATACCCGTTTTCACTGGGAAAACTTATCTATAGGCCCTACTAACCAAAAAATATAATCAGATACGCAATGCTTAGATATCATGTTGTAGAATTTCTGCATTCTTCTATGTATATAATAATGTTTTAAGTTGGCAAACACATATAAAGCATGCCTATAGCGGTTCTAATCTAAATCGCCTCATTCGTTTTTAAGTTTTAAACTGGCATTAATAATGCATTACCAATGGCAGAACATGTGCTCGTTTTTTACTAGCAATTTTCTTTTTACCTAAATCAATCTGTAACTAGTTTTTCTTCTTTTGTTTCTGAAATTAGTAGATATCATGCCTATAGGTTATGTCTATCACTCACGCAAGCCTCATGATAAACTTATAAACTAAATCAAATTTTATTGACTACAACCAGCAGGCAGGCCTGATTCAAGCTTCTTATCTAAACTATGTAATAGATCAGTCTGCTACCAATTCCTTTTAAGTTTTATTTAGACCCTAATAAGTATGTTTAAGACATGCTAAACTATGTGTTTTCTCTGATCTAAGGAGTTCTGTTTTAGCCTTATTTTTAGTGATTTTCCCATATTTGCTATATGTGTTTTGATTGTCGCCTTAGTATTTTAACCTTTTTGAAACAACAAATAAGCCAATGTCCCCTCCTTTTAGGATTAATAATCCCAAATATCTCTGGGATTGATAGATTTGAGGCGGGTAATAGCATGCAATAAGTAAACAATACTATTATGTGCTTTTGTACCTTAAAGGGGTGGAAAATGGTAGATATGGATATGATGACCACGCGATAACACCATGTTTATAAGTGGTTACCAGGTGTTGTGTGGGGTGACTCATATTATTTATAAACCTAGGAACCCCCTCTCTTTTACTTGTTTATTTCATGGATTATTTTCAAATTTCTCAAACTATTTTTCTTAAAATTCAGCTTTTTCTATTTCTTTTCACTCCATCAAATTGCAATCTTTGTGTGAAAATCCCCTCTTATCTAGGGAAGCCTTACTTGTCTATATGTTATTTGTACCTTAAAGTCACAACAATAGCTTTTCGGAAACCATACTAGTGGATTCTGAGGGGTGCCTAACATCTTTCCCTTGGAATAATTTCAAGCCCTCGCCCAATCTCTGGTTATCCATACAAAACCCTTCTTAGTGTCCTAATGCACTTTAATCATTAGGTGGCGAATCTTCACCTCTCTTAAACCCAATTCCCAAAAGGGAACGAGTTGTCCTCCTAAATGTCATAACCTGATTTCGCGAGAAAAAGGGGGCATCGACAGCATGGCAACTCTGCTGGGGATTACTTTTAGGCTTTTACCATTTCAAGCTATTACTGTGACTTTACATTTCTTATATGTCTTTAATTTTTTAATATCTTTAAGTATTTAATTACTTCTTCTACCATGAAACTGACTTGTCTCTTTGTTTCTTTTCTTTATTTCTTTACCTCTTTACATTACTGCATTCCCGTATTGCTATTTCAAATTATTGTAATTATTATTATGAACGCACAAATACATTACAACTTGTTTTATTATTGCATAAGCATGTTTTCAACATCATATTCCACTCGTGCAAAACAAAATACCATAGCAACGCTGATAAAAAGTGGTTGCATTCTTCTGATATTATCACCCCCTAAATTCAGCAAAGGCATATTTACGGTAAAACCAGTCGATCAACGGTGTAGTCGACGGTTTCGCTCCTTTCCCTGTTGACTTGTCCGCTCAAGGGTACCAATGTAATACCCCATAGAAAACCCTACTTTGTTTAAATTTTGCATGTATCATGCTCAAACCTAGCCGAGTCAGTTATGTTGTCCACATAATGACTCTTTAAGATAGTCTTGTCCAAGTCCACCGGGTTTCCTTGAAACCCAAACTGACGCTACCACGTTTTGTGTATTTATTTGGAGAACTAAATGCTTGCTATGCCAATTATTGATATTTAGTAGTCGAGTCTGGTGGGGGTAAGGTCCTAACACTTTGTCTTGCAGAAATATAAGGCATGAAGTCCCCAGATTTGGCACGATCACTAACATCCACCCGAAATGCTAAACTGGTGGGAAGATCTTCATTCCAGTGATCAATCACTTGTCAGGAAATATCTAGGAAATCTACCTTCTCTCCTAGAATTTCAACCCAATAGCAAAATCGTAGAAGTTGCCATTTGTTTTGGGATTGTGATAGGTTTGTGTTCTGCTTCGGAGACATTGAGATGACACCATTGCTCAAGGAAATAGGAGGACTGGCTGGTACACCGCGAGAAACTTCAGATTTATTGATGCCGAAAAATCGCAAAGGTAGAGGTTTTCTTAAAATGATGGGTCTAAAGAAGAATCCAGACTTGACATGTTTGAAAGAATCATACATTCCCTTTGACTACTTGTACGAGAGGTACGGTCACAGCAAATCTTACTTTACTTATCCTGACGAGTTCGCCCTTACATCATTGGGGCATATTCACCGACGGGCATTTGTCTTCATGTTCTGCTTCTTGGTGATGATAGTATTTCTGATGAAGAAAGAAAGAATCCATACCAGGCTAGCTATGGTCACCAAAACTCTAATTGAAGGAATTGACGGACAACCATTCAGTCTTGTACCAATGATCATCGCAAAAATATACCGAGCCCTGGAAAGGTGTCAACAAGGGGCCAAACACTTTAAGGGTTGTAATATGCTACTTCAATTATGGCTCGTGGAATATCTCCAAAAGGGTGAGTACCGATAGGAAATCCATCGAAGGGACTGGGATGATCATATCGCTTTCCATCACCCAAATGGAATGGATTACATGCACAACATGTTCGCCCAAGCAGGGATGCTAGAGAATGGGTTGAACTCTTTGATAATTTGAATGAAGACCGGGTACAATGGATGTTCGAGTGGTTCCCTACTGAAGAATTCACCGTTCAATCCAGGGATGCGCCATTTCTAATACTAATCGTTTTAAGGGGGACCTACCCTTATGTCCCTCTCCGATTTATGAGACAGGCTGGTAGGAAGCAGGTTATACCATCGGTCGACAAGATGAGTCACTTCCGGGCTGAATTCCATAATTACGATAGTCTGCACAGGTGCCAGGCTCAGCATATGTGGCATTGCAAAATTGTATTTGGAAAGGACACCATCGAACTAGACAGATACCATGCTGGTTGCACCCCACACTATTCAGGTTGGCTGGAGGATAATCACAATGGTCTGGGTCCATCCAGGTTTGTTCGAGGTCACATGATCATCGATGAAAAGGCTGAAGCACATGTCAAGTACAATCAACTGCGCAAGAGGATTCGGGAGTGTGAAAATGAGCATCGTGAAATACAAGAAGGCAATCAAAAAGTAATCGAGAAGTGGAAGGATATGGTTGTCAGTGCCAACAAGCGATTGGTCTATCTGGAGCGAGGTATAGTAGAGTTGGAAAAGAAGTTTCTGAAGAGGGTCGAGGATTGCCGAACTGCTGAAGGAAATGAAGGCGGACATCTGGCCAGAGCCGACTTGCTAATTGGACTGCGCGAGCTAGGAGAGCTGTTTGATGGAACCAACAATGCCGAGTCTAGGGAAGGTCCCTCCGGGACCAAATAGATAGGAATTCCCATTTTCTGTCTATAAGATGTAATAAGGCCAATGGCCATTATTGACTTTTATTCTTATTATTTAGTGTCGTTTTGAGATTCGTCCACCTTTTTATCAATGAAATACGACATTTAGCATTCTAAGTTATCCAAATTTACCTGTCGCTAGGCCTACCTTGGGCACAACAAGGTCCCCAAAATTAGGACGCGCTTTATATTTCCTACACTACGTGTTTAAATATTACAACATTTGTTTCTTATGATCCTTATTGACTTATCACCTTTTTGTTTATTCCCCTCCCCAAAGGTTAGTTCGTGAACTCTGGCAACATCACCATATTTTACAAGATCCAGGGGCCCTCTACCTACTCCTCCTCCCAGTACTGTCAGACACAAAAGAAAAACAAGAATGGAAGATTCGAACAACTTAACTAAATGGGTAGATGTCATTCGTGGTGCTCTGGTCCCCAAGGAAAATGCGTCACAACTAGAATAAAAGCTATTAAAGTTTCAAGAAGAACTTGATCAAGTCCTAAATTTGGCAAGTCTGTCGTTTTCCCTCACCACTCCAGAAGTTACTTTCCCAAATACTCAGAATCCCATACCTCCACAAAACATCCCAAAGCAACAAAACCGTCCCACTCCTCACCACCACTGCAATACTTGCCACACTTCTAACAATACTCCACTGCTCATTCTGAAACCTTTGAACTCCACAAATGACCACTGCCACACCCAGCACAACACCACCATCTACATGGAGACTGTGTCACACTCCACCTAGCCCACCTCAAGCACACCCAAGTCCAATGATAAGGACTCGCTCATCAGAAATTTGGCTGAAGAGCTTAAAAAGTTGACCACTAGAATTCAAGGCGTTGAAGGTAGTAAGGGAATTGAGAGGCTAAACTATGAAGATCTATGCATACAACTTGATGTCGAACTGCCCGAGGGGTACAAACCTCCCATGTTCGATATGTTTTATGGTACAGAGGATCCCAAGGTTCATTTGAGAACATACTGCGACAAAATGGTTGGAGTAGGAAGAGATGAGAAGATCCGCATGATGCTTTTCATGAGGAGCTTGAAGGGAGACGCCTTATCTTGGTACATTAGCCAGGATCCGAAGAAATGGTCAAACTGGATAAGCATGGCGTCTGATTTCATAGGTAGATTCAGGTTCAACACAGAGAATGCAATGGATATTTTCTATATCCAAAACTTGAAAAAGAAACCCATAGAAACCTTCCGCGAGTATGCCACTCACTGGAGATCAGAAATCGCTAAGGTCAAACCGGCCGAAGAACAAATGAACAAGTTTTTTGTCCGGGCTCAGGACCCACAATGTTATGCGAGGTTGATGCTGATTGAGGATCATAAATTTTCTAATAGCATCAAGCTAGGAGAAAGGATCAAGGAAGCCATCAAGAGTGGTAGGGTTACGAACATTGAAACCCTGCATTCTACCAATAAGGCATTACAATCTGGTGGTATGTCCAAGAAAAGGGGCGTAGGCGTTGTAATGGTTGCACAGAGAACCAAATCCCCTATCAAATACCAAACCTATCCAATGTCTCCACTCATATATCAACCTACTCCAAATTATCAAGCACCCTCACCTATTTACCAAACTCCACCACCCACTTATCAATCAGCTCCACCTCCAGCATATCAACCCACTTCACCTAAATACTCCCAACTGGCACATGTTTACCAAGCCTACAACACCTAACCATCCCACTATCAATAACCTCCCCCACATCAAAACTTCCCTAGACCACGAACAAATTTTGACCGCAGACCTCCCAAATAGTACACCACCATTGATGAACAAATTGACCAGCTGTACGAAAGGCTCAAAGCTGCTGGTTATGTAACCCCTATCCCTGCTATAACACCTAAAACCCTTCTCATTGGATAAATCCATATAAATTATGTGCATACCATTCTGGCATAAAAGGACATACCATCGATAAATGTCGCTCTCTGAAGGATAAGATCCAGACTTTGATTGACAATAAGATCATTGTAGCAAAGGAGCCTGCTCCGAATATCTGCAATAATCCTTTGCCAGACCACAAAGGTGGAGGTGTTCACATGATCGAGATAGAGGATAACTGGGACCCCAAGGGATCAATTGGTTAAATCATAGAAGGTGACGATCCAAAGAAGCCAATTGTCACCCTCAATCCGATTATGGTCCATATTCATCCTTCTGGCAACACTGAGGTAAACATGTCCATGCCACTCGAGTTTGAAGCACCACCCTCTGCAAAGACGCCAATGTCGATTCAATTTGAGTTTAGGTCACTAGCAAACATACCTACACCCTTTGAAGTTGCAGTCTTACCACCTGAGAAGCCTACTCCGTTCGGAGTAAAGATAGCCATGCCAATTCCGGTGGCAATGTCAGCCATAACACCGTTCTATACGCAGGCTATACAATGGGACTACATGGCCGAGGCCAGAAGAAAGGGGAAGTTCAAGTTCGGGGAAACCGTTACGGCACAAGGTATGACAAGAACTGGCAGGTTTTATACCCTAAAGCATTTGGCTGAATCTAGCAAGCAGGCCTCTAGTCGGCAAACCATTACTGAAATCGGGCTCGGTGATCTCTGGATAAAGATACAAGCCAAAGAATACTCAGTCATTGATCAGCTGAACAAAACACCAGCACAAATTTCTATCCTTGCTTTGCTACAAAGTTTCGATGCACACAAGAATGCCTTGTTAAGAGTGCTGAGTGAGGCATATGCTAAGTAACACCACCGGCGGAGAGATGGATAACATGGTAGTTCAGGTGTTGGAAAGTCACAAAATCACTTTTCATGAAGATGAGCTGCCACTGGAGGGATTGAGACACAACAAGGCATTACACATCACCATGCAGTGCGAAGATTATTTTATCACCAGAATCCTGATTAATGAAGGATCAACCTCAATATTTGTCCGTTGGTAACACTCAGGACATTAGGAAAGGGGCTGCATGAAATCAACGATGGGGCCATCAACGTCAAAGCTTTCAACAGATCCTAAAGGTCTACTATTGGGCAAATTAGTTTGTTTTTGCAAATGGGGCCTACTTGGTACGATGTTGATTTTCAAGTGATAGACGTGTCGGCATCTTACAATCAGTTGTTGGGACGACCATGGATTCATGCCACGGGGGCTGTAGCATCAACACTACATCAGGCAGTGAAGTTTGAGTAGAACCACAAAGAGGTGATCATTCATGGCGATGGTAGCAATCCCATATACAATCGCCAGACTATTCTAGCAATTGGATGAAGGATAAGGATAGGCGGGGAACCTTACCATCACATCGAGCGAGTTAACGATGTCGATAAGGATAAATAGTGGGATAACAAAATTGAAAGCATATTGAAGTGGAGAGGGTATGAACCTGGCAAGGGACTTGGCAAGAATCTCCAAGGAATTGCTAAGCCCATCAAGCTCAAGAAACACGACACCACCTTCAGATTGGGGTATGATTATACTTGGAAAGAATTCAATGAATGGTCGCCACCCTGGCGCGGTCCTTACTATCCATTGGAGTAGCCAATAAGCCAGTTGGAGCAGACCTTCCAACTGGCCGAGGTCATCTATAGGTTAGAAGAAGAAGAAGCACTGGCAACAATGAGGAATTGGTTCCTAGAAGACGGTGATATGGATTGTTATGTCATTTTCGAGGAGGAAGGGGAGGAAGACCCTTCCATAAAGGTTGTAAACAGAGGAGATCACCTCAATAACTGGACTATTAGAACCCACCAGAGCTCGGCGAGCCTCGGGGTAGCAAGGCTGAACAAGCATCGTGCACTATTTTATTAGTTTACTTTCCTTCCACATTTTTATTTTTTGCAAGAAAGAGCTCAAATGTTCAAACCATTTATGGAATTTATCAAAGCTTTTCAATTTTCTTATAGATCTTACTCTTATTATTTTCTCTCATTACTTTACTTATGCAACATTACTATTACTTATCTTGATGAACCAATGACTGTGACATGCAACGAGATAACAACAAATGGACATAGACTCAGAGGAAGATGATATACGGGAAGAGATTGTTAAAGAAGTTGAGAATTTTGAAAATCGTCCTAAGCCCAACCTGGACGAGACAAAAATTGTTAACTTGGGAGATGCAGAAAACATCAAAGAAACACGAATCAGTGTTCATTTGTCACCATCAGAGAAGGAAGAATATACAAAGTTTTTAAGAGAGTATGAGGACATATTCGCCTGGTCATATGACGACATGACTGATATGAATACATCTATTGTGGCTCACAAACTACCAACCGATCCAGCCTGTCCGCCGGTAAAACAAAGCTCAGAAAGTTCAAGCCACATATGAGTTTGAAAATGAAGGAAGGAGTCACTAAGCATGTCAAAGCTAAGGTTCTCAGAGTAGTATAGTATCCAATATGGTTAGCCAACATTGTGCTAGTACCGAAGAAAGACGGGAAGGTTTGAGTCTGTGTCGACTACCTGGATTATAACCGGGTCATTCCAAAGGATGACTTCCCTTTGCCAAACATACACATCCTGATTGACAATTGCGCCAACCATGAGTTGCAATCATTTGTAGATTGTTTTGCGGGGCACCATCAGATCTGGATGAATGAAGAGGATGTTGAGAAAATGACTTTCATTACGTCGTGGGGAATGTACTGCTACAAGATGATGCCATTCGGGTTGAAGAATGCAGGGGCCACCTACATGAGGGCCATGATCATTATTTTCCATGATATGATACACAAGGAGATCCAAGTATATGTGGATGATATCATCATCAAGTCCAAGAAAGCCACTTATCACATAGAAGATCTGAGGAAGTTTTTCAACCGATTGCAAAGGTACAACCTGAAACTGAATCCCGCAAAATGTGCCTTCGAGGTTCCTGCGAGAAAATTACTTGGGTTTATTGTGAGTCGCCGAGGAATAGAACTGGATCCATCAAAGATCAAAGCCATTCAAGAATTGCCACCCCCAAAGAATAAGAAAGATGTAATGAGCTTCTTGGAGAGACTTAACTACATCAGCCGTTTCATAGCATAATATAGAGTTATCTGTGAGCCAATCTTCAAGATGTTGAAGAAGAATGCCGCCACCGAATGGACTGATGACTGCTAGAAAGCTTTCAATAGAATCAAGGAATACTTGGAAATGCCACCAGTTTTGGTCCCGCCCGAGTCGGGTAGACCTTTGTTACTCTATATCACAGTTTGAGATGGTGTCTTCGATTGTGTCCTCGGACAGCATGATGAGACATGAAAGAAATAACAAGCCATTTACTACCTCAGCAAAAAGTTCACTCCGTACGAGACCTGATATTCTCTATTGGAACGCACCTGTTGTGCTTTAACTTGGGTAGCCCATAAGTTGAGGCACTACTTTTGTGCCTATACTAGATATCTCATATCAAGGATGGATCCTTTGAAATACATCTTTCAAAAGTGCATGCCTATCGGCAAGCTCGCCAAGTGGCAGATCTCGTTGAGTGAATTTGACATTGTCTACATGACCCAGAAAGCAGTCAAAGGACAGGCACTAGCGGATCACCTGGCTGAAAACCCCGTAGATGGAGAATACGAACCCCTAAAAACGTATTTTCCTGATAAAGAGGTATCATTCATAGGAGAAGATATTGCAGAATCCTATGACGGGTGGAGAATGTGTTTCGATGGAGCAGCAAATTTCAAAGGAGTCGGCATAGGAGCAGTCCTGGTGTCAGAAACCGGTCAGCATTATCCGATGTCTGTGAAACTCAAATTCCCGTGCACTAACAACATGGCCGAGTACGATTCCTGCATCTTAGGGCTCAAGATGGCCATTGACATGAACATCCAAGAGTTGCTAATAATTGGGGATTCGGACCTTCTCATACATTTGGTACGAGGTGAATGGATGACCAAGAATTCCAAGATACTCTCTTATCTACACCATGTATAGGAGTTGAGGAAAAGGTTCGCAAAGACAGAGTTCCAGCATGTTCCCAGAGTCTAAAATGAGTTTGCTGATGCATTGGCTACCCTATCATCCATGATACAGCATCCGAATACAAATTTCATTGATCTTATTCCTGTGAAAATCCATAATCAGCTAGCTTATTGTGCTCGTGTAGAAGAAGAAAGAGATGGACAACCTTGGTTTCACGACATCAAGGAATATTTGGCAAAATAAGAGTACCCAGAGCTCGCAAATGCTACTCAAAAGCGCACACTTCGAAGGTTGTCCAATAATTTCTTTCACAGTGGAGGAATCATATATAGAAGGACTCCTGATTTGGGATTACTAAGGTGTGTCGACGCAAAGGAAGCATCTAAAATGCTAGAGGAAATTCATGCTGGGACCTGTGGTCCGCATATGAACGGCATTGTCTTTGCCAAAAAGATACTCCGTGCTGGTTACTATTGGATGACCATGGAGACGGACTGCATCCAGTACGTCCGAAAATGCCACCGCTGCCAGATACATGCAGACATGATAAAGGTACCTCCAAATGAGCTTAACGCAACAAGCTGACCATGGCCTTTCGCTGCTTGGGGAATGGATGTTATTGGTCTGATCAAACCTACCACTTCCAACGGGCACAGATTCATCCTATTGGCAATTGACTATTTTACCAAATGGGTTGAAGCAGCAGCTTACAAAGCAGTGACTAAGAAATTCGTGGCAGATTTTGTCCGCTACCGTATTGTTTGCCGATTCGGGATTCGAGAATCAATCATCACTAATAATGGTTCCAACCTCAACGGTGGCTTAAGAAAATCTATGTGTGAGACCTTCAAGATTAGACACAAGAATTTCACATCCTACAGACCTCAGATGAATGGAGTCGTTGAAGCCGCCAACAAAAACATCAAGAAGATATTGAGGAAAATGATAGAGAAGCATAAGCAATGGCACAAAAAGTTATCATTTGCTCTATTGGGGTAACGCACCACAGTCCACACATCAATTGTTGCAACTCCCTATATGTTAGTTTATGGTACAGAGGCAGTCATTCCCACTGAAGTAGAAATCCCCTCCTTAAGGATCATACAAGAAGCTGAGCTCGACGACGCAGAATGGGTAAGAAACCGCTACGAGCAGCTAGCTCTTAAAGATGGAAAGAGAATGAATGCAGTTTGCCATGATCAACTTTATCAGAAAAGAATGTCTCGAGCCTTCAACAAGAGAGTCAAGCCAAGACGGTTCACACCGGGGCTACTAGTGTTAAAGAAAATTTTCCCGCATCAAGATGAAGCCAAAGGGAAATTCTCTCCCAATTGGTAGGGTCTGTACATGGTTCATCGGGTTCTGACGGGAGGAGCCCTTATACTTGCAGAAATGGACGGAGAAGATCGGCCAAAACCAATCATATCAGATACAGTCAAGCGCTACTATGCATAATCTTCATGTTTTTCCTATATGATGTAACTTGAACTACGTCTGATCTAATTCCCGTTTAAGAGGGGATATGTAGGCAGCCTTATAGGTTCGGTCATAATTCAATAAAATTTTCATTTCCCTCCGCAATTGGAAACTGGGGCAGAATTTTGAGGAGGACCCTCAAAATTCTGAAGTAATTTCAGCCGAACGCAAGCAATCGTCAAAAGTAGCAGCCCATTAAACTGGGGCAGAATTTTGAGGAGAACCCTCAAAATTCCAAAGCAAGGGAGGTTGCAATGTCCGGAACCACGTCACTGTCGTCAGTTCATCTAAAAACTATTTCTTAAATATATACTGATGTCATATCTTTAACAAACTCCTGCATGTTTATCGAAATTGCTTTGTTCAGTAATGCTACTCCAATGATACATAACGTGTCATCATATCAAAGCCAAACAGGGCAAGCAAAGGCGGCGGGGACACGAACTAACCTTTCCCCTTTACAAAACTCATGATTTTTCTTTGGATGCAAGCACCCAAGTTGCAAAATCATATATTATACACCCATACCTTTTAGGAATACAACTCTCAGAACTGTCATGCCTATTCACAGTCGCTATCCGCATACGATATCCCCAGCAGCCACTATATCACAATCAACTACCAACTATCAGCTAAGAAATTTTATTACTATTCGCCTTTTGTCTCTTGCATAAGGCTACCATTCTGCCTTCTGAGATTAAGCTCTACCTCCATCTGCATTCTTGCATTGCATAAGGCTACATTCTACCTTCTGAGACTAAGCATTGTCTCCATTTGCATTCTTGCATTGCATAAGGCTACTATTCTGCCTTCCGAGACTAAGCTATGTCTCTATCTGCATTCCTGCATTGCGTAAGTCTACCATTCTGCCTTCCGAGACTAAGCTCTATCTCCATCTGCATTTCTTGCATTGCATAAGGCTACCATTCTACCTTCCGAGACTACACTCTATCTCCATCTGCATTCCTGCATTGGATAAGGCTACCATTCTGCCTTTCGAGGTTAAGCTCTACCTCCATCTGCATGGCTAAAATATCGCCACCTTTATTTACCCTTACATGGATGAAAGATTACTGCCTTTATTTATGTCCTGCATCGGTTGAAATATCGCCATATTTATTTATTTCCTGCATCGGTTGAAAGATCACCACCTTTATTTATATCCTGCATCGGCTGAAATATTGCCACCTTTATTTATGTCCTGCATCAGCTAAAAGATTGACACCTTTATTTATGTCCTGCATCGGCTGAAAGATCGCCACCTTTATTTATGTCCTGCATCGGCTGAAAGATTGCCATCTTTTTTTTATGTCTTGCATCGGGTAAAAGATCGCCATTTTTTTATGTCTTGCATCAGCTAAAATATCGCCACTTTATTTACACTTTCATGGGCTGAAAGATCGCCATTTTTTTTATGTCTTGCATCTGCTGAAATATCGCCACTTTATTTACGCTTTCATGGGCTGAAAGATCGCCACCTATTGCATTGCATGGGCTGAAAGATCGCCATTTTTTTTATGTCTTGCATCTGCTGAAATATCGCCACTTTATTTACGCTTTCATGGGCTGAAAGATCGCCACCTATTGCATTGCATGGGCTGAAAGATCGTCAAATTGTCCAAAGGCGTCATTGTTCGGAGGCACCATTTGCATAGCCCGAGAATTTCATGCCATGGCCTGAGGACCCCTTTTAATCTCTTGCATATCATTATTCAAAGGCATCAGAGTTTGGAGGCATCATTCTCACAGCCCGAGAGTATCATTTCATAGCCTGCGAATCCTTTATTATATGCTTCAAGGCCCAAGACATCATGGTCTAAGAACGTCATCCTAACCATCCGAAGACAGCATTCATGGTCCGAAAGGAATTTCACATTTAATTTTTTCGCATGATATACGCTTGTATTGCTTGTTTGCAGGTAAACCGGCTAGCAACGACTGTCTCAGCAGGAGAAACCCCGCTCCAGTTTCCGCAGCCCTATCAGACTTTAACCATCCATCCCAACATAAATGTTGCGTCTGTTCTTGGAAAACCTCCATCGGCATACTCCGCCAACGGATCCTGAACTACATATGGCCTGATTCCTGTAAGACCAGGGATATTTAGGCAGCTCAGGAACCAGAGCGCGGTCAAATTCTTCAAACTATTCAGTTCGATCAAATTGGCCATCATATCTTTACCCGACAACCCTTTCATCCTTCCCGCGTAAAGAGAGGCAGCTGTTGATACCCAATTTTTTCATGTATATTTTTTATATGTAAAATAATTTCAAATATATATATATATATATATATATATAAGCATGTCCAAGTGTTTTATTATTTCCAATCTTTAAAAAAAATTTAAAACCAATTTATTGCCCTACTTTAACGGTACAAAACCAATAATTATTCCCAAACTTATCATTTTTGGTGAATCACTTATTTTATCCACATATTTATACCAAATTATAACTCGTGTAATTTTTGCAAATTGATTTGGTATTTTTAAAGCTAAATTGCACTTAATTGCAATACTAGCCTATTTTAAGAATTAATTGCGTTTATGATTACAAATTTGATTCCAGTATTTTTAATCAATATATATATATATATATATATATATATATATATATATATATATATATATATATATATATATATATATATATATATTAATTAATTTAGCACCTTTAATTTATTTTTCAGAAATTATTTTACTATTTTTATAAAATGAAAAGGGAAAAGTGGCCATTTAAAATCTAGCCCTATTTTATTTCAATTTTAGCCAAAATTGACCCCCCTCATTAACCCAATTTCAATCTCAAACCGGACCAGCCCAAATTCTAAATTACCCGACCCCTAACCCAATTTAAAACCCGCCCGGCTCCATCTTTTGATTCAGGTCATTGATCATTTTGATCAACGGCCACAATTCCTCTTGCCTTTTTTAATTCCCCAAACCCCCCAATCCTAAACCATTCTCATCAGAGACGTCGCCCTTGAAGCCCATCTCCTCTTTCAGGTTCCCTCGAACCTTCCTTAACCCTAGCCACCTCTAATCGCTCCCACCTCGAAACCCACCGGAAACCATGGCTTCTCCGACCATGGGAGTCTTATATTCACCTCATATCACTTCTGTGTGCTCGATAATTAAAGATTCGAGGCTATACCTCAAAGGTATTCACTCAGACATTCACCGACTCGAGGTATCACAGCCATCTTCGGCCTTGCTCCGGCATATCCTGGTCTTCTGAGACTGATTCTAACTTCTTCAACTTAGATCGGTGACTTTTCAAAGCCTTATCATTCTAGGGTTCCTTTGAAACCCTAACCCTTCAAGGTTTCTTCGATTCCTTTTAGATCAGTTGTGTATCTATGCTCAACTTGTGTGACGACCCAAAGGGTCATCACCTGTTTCCTCACTCGTTCCGTGCTTCTGAAGCCTTGAAAACCTTATTTTTACTTGCTTCGATTTGCATGCGCAGTCCGGGCACATAGCCGTAAAGCCTTTATGTTGAAATATGTAAATTCTGTGAAAAATGGACCCGGACCTGAGATTGGACGGTCCCGGAAGGTCCGTAGAAAAATATGAGACTCGGGCATGTACCCGGAGTCGAATTCGGAGGTCTAGAGCCCGAGATATGAATTTTTCTGTGAAATTATTAAGAAAATTAGAAATGAAAATTTATTCAAATACTTTGGTATCGGGCTCGTATTTTGGTTCTGACGTCTGGTACAAGTCTTATATATTGTTTAAGCGCTTTCTGTGACATTTGGTCGAAATCGGACGTCGTTTGACGTGTTTCGAACTATAAGTTCCAAGTTTGAAAGTTTATAAATTTTAGAAGAGAAATAATGAGTTTTGAGGTTTGATTTAATGTAAATGATGTTATTTTGGCGATTTGATCGTGCGAGCAAGTCCGTAGGATGTTTTTGAGGTTGTGTGCATGTTTGGTTTGGAACCCCGAGGGCTCGGGTGAGTTTTGGATAGGCCACGAGTTGCATTTCTCATATTTTTGAAAATCTGGTATGCTGGCTTCTCTGATCTTCGCAAATGCGAAGATGGGCTCGCAAATGCGAACATTGAATCGCAATTGCGAAGCTGGGGATTTCTGCATGGGATCGCAAATGCGATCTTCTTCCTCGCAAATGCGAATCAAGGGAACTTGGGCCGGATCGCAAATGCGATCAAACGTTCGCAAAATTGAACCCTGGCTCCAGACCCAAGTTCGCAAATGCGAACTAAATTGTCGCATTTGCCAAACCTACATTTTTCGCAATTGCGAACCTAGGTTCGCAATTGCCATATCCGCAGCCCAGCAATTTTTATTCATAGTCGAAATTTCATCACTTTTCACCATTCTTTCAAAACCGAAACCCCATAGGCGATTTTTCAAGAGCAAACTTCATCCCAAATCATTTGTAAGTCGATTTTTGCTCAATTCTTTCAATCTTTAACATCATTAAACATGTTTTCCACTTGAAATCAAGGATTTTCAAGGGTGAAATTTGGGTTTTTGGGTAGAACCTAGGTTTTCTATAAATTGGGAAGTTGGACCTCGATTATAGGTCCGATTTCAAAACAAATTACATATTTGAGTTCGTGGGGGAATGGGTAACCGGGTTTTGGTCCGAACCTCGGGTTTTGACCATGTAGGCCCGGGGACATTTTGGGAATTTTTGGGAAAACTTGGGAAAATCATTTTTTTATGCATTCAAATTGATTCATGTAGTGTTTATTAAAGTAATTGAACAATTTGTGATTAGATTCGAGCGAATTGGAGGTGGAACCGCGAGGTAAAGCGATAGTTGAGGATTAAGTGGATTTCAAGGCTTTGAGGTAAGTGTTTGGTTTAACCCTAGCTTGAGGGAATAGGAGTTGAGTCTTGTTGCTAATTGCTATGTGATCGAGTACGATGTATAGGCATGGTGACGAGTATCTATAAATTGGTGTCTAGCACGACCTTGAGTCCTTATAATGTGATTATCATGAATTGGTTGTGAACTTCATATCTATTGGAGAATTTCTATATGTTGTGAATAACATATGAACGGTGATAGGATCATTTGATTCCTAGGAGCATTGGCTCCAGTTGTGATACGAATATTGAAAGTATACAAAATAACTTGATTCTTTGGATCGTTGGCTCAAAATGGTAGAGTGAATTATAAGATAAGAGAAGTAAGAAAAAGAGAAATGTGTGTTGATTATTCCCTTGCCGAGACGTTTGGTTGAACTTGTTGGTTTCTCTCCCTTGCCGGGATTTTTATCAAATGTTTGCTTATTTTTATGTCCCTTAATTGTGACTATTGTTTGAAGAGTCAGACTATTGAATGATATTGAGGAGCAGGTTGTGCGCCGCAACAGTAATATTGAGGATCGGGTTGCATGCCGCAACAATGATATATGAGGGTCGGGTTGCACGCCGCAACCATGATACCTTATAAATGGTATGGGTCGGGTTGCACGCCACAACAATGAAACCTGATAAATGGTATGGGTCGGGTTGCACGCCGCAACAGTGATATTTGTGGAGCGGGTTGCACGTCGCAGCAGTTATTGATGCCATGTGTTTGTACTGAGTATTGATTCCTTATTCATTGTGAGCCTAAGTTGTTCTAGTTTGTTACTTGGGATTACTGTTGATATTGCATCTCCCCTTAGCATGTTTCCCCTCCCATGTTGTATATTGCCTTGTATTCAATGTTTCGTTGTATATTTATAACTGCACAGGTTTATGTGGTGTCCATCTAGCTTCGTCACTACTTTGCCGGGGTTAGGATAGATACTTACCAGCATATGGGGTCAGTTGTGCTGATGCTACACTTTTGTGCATTTTTGCACAGGTCCAGGTTTTGAGGAGCAGCAGCAGCATTAGTGCGAGAGCAGGTTTTCATTTTCACGAGATTGAGGTAGCCTTGCAGGCGTCTGCAGGCCCGGCGTCTCTTCTCTATGTTTTTCTTATTAGATTCTTACCTCATTGTTTTCGAAATATACAGCTTATATTTTTCATTCAGACCATTGTTTTTAGTACATCTTTAGTAGTTCATGAGTAATGTGACACCAAATCTTGGGTAGAGGTTTTAAATGACTGTTCCGCTATTGTTCTCGCTAGAATTAATGTTTTATATTGATGCTTTAGACTATGAAAATAATTTTTTAATGATGAAAAGGTAAATAAGTTGGCTTGCCTAGCTACTATGAGTAGGCACCATTACGATCCTGATGGTGGGAAATCGGGGTCGTGACAAGTTGGTATCAGAGCACTAGGTTACATAGGTCTCACAACTCACGGACTAACTTAGTAGAGTTTGAGGGATAGGTATGGAGACGTCTGTACTTGTTCCCCAGAGTCTATTGAGTTAGGAAAAATCTCTCATTTGTTCTTCTCCTCGTGCGGTTCAATTTTTCAACTACCGATTGAATTTATAATCTATTCCTCTGCAGATGGCGAGAACACGCGCTTCTTCATCTACCACTCAGCAGTCCGATATCCCAGCAGCAGCCCCAGTGGCGGAGCCTCAGGTTGATTTTGAGGAGGAGGTTCCCGTCTCAGCAGTTCCGGTAGGCCCAGCTCAGGTCCCAGAAGGGTTCATTGCCACCCCAATTATCCAGGATGCTCTAGTCCGATTGGTAGGCCTCATAGAGGGTGTCATTCGAGCGGGTTTGTTTCCAGTGGTTCCGCTAGTGGTGGCAGGTCAGCCGGTTATAGTGGCTCAAGCCGGGAGTGATATCACTTTTCAGGAAGCGGCCAGTGTGGGCCGTAGAGTTGAGACAGCTCTGCTATAGGGAGGTAGTCATGGGTCGGATAAGAGGCCCTACCATGTAGGTAGATTTAGTGGTACTTCATCAGGAGGTAGAGGTTCTTATGGTAGAGGCCATCCTCCCAGACCTTTTCAGTCAGCTCTCCAGGTCACTCATGGTACTTCAGGTAGTCATTCAGGTCGATAGGGTCAGCCTCAGTTCGCTCAGCTGCAGCGTTCATGTAGATGTTATGAGTGTGGTGAGTATGGTCACAACATGAGGGTTTGCTCGAGGTTGAGGGGTGCTCAGCCGCAACAGATGAGGTCTTGCCATGCTTGTGGTGATCCGAGGCACATTGTCAGATATTGCCCTCGAGTTTATTATAGCTTCCAGCATCAGAGTTCTCGTGCTATGATTCAGGCACTGGAGGTTCCACAGCCTGCCCAGCTAGCTAGAGGCGGTGTCAGAGGTGTTAGAGGTGGAGGTAGAGGTTTTAGAGATGGAGTTCAGGTCGCCGGAGGTAGAGGCTAGCCAGCAGCCAGGCCAGAGGCTGAGTCTTCAGGTGCAGACATTACAGGTACTATTCTGGTTTGTGATAGAGATGCGTCAATGCTATTTGGCCCTGGATCTACATATTCCTATGTGTCTTCCTATTTTGCACCCTGCCTGGCTATGTCTAGTTATGCTTTGGACATTCCTATTTATATGTCTACACCGGTGGGTGACTCCATAGTAGTCGACTGGGTGCATCGTTCTTGTGCGGTTGTGTTTGAGGGTCTTGAGACCCGTGTTGATCTACTGCTATTAGATATGGTGGATTTTGATGTTATATTGGGGATGGATTGGTTGTCCCTGTATCATACCATCTTGGATTGCCACGCCAAGCCAGTGACCTTGGCCTTGCTAGAATTGCCCCGACTAGAGTGGGGAGGGACCTCAGGTCATGCCACTAGCGATGTTATTTCCTATGTTAAGGCTCGACGCATGGTCGATAAGGGGTGTTTAGATTATCTGGCATATGTTCGCGACTCCAGCGCAGAGGTTCCTTCTTTTGACTCAGTTCCTATTGTTTGGGAGTTTCCTGAGTTTTTCCCTTCAGACCTGCTGGGTATGCCACCCGACAGGGACATTAATTTATGTATTGATCTGGTTCCAGGCACGCAGCCCATTTCTATTTCGCCATATCGCATGGCCCCGCCAGAGTTAAAAGAGTTAGAGGACCAGTTGCAGGATTTACTAGAGAAGGGTTTTATCAGGCCTAATATTTCTCCTTGGGGTGCGCCGGTGTTATTTGTAAAGAAGAAGGATGGTTCGATGCGGATGTGTATTGATTACCAGCAGTTGAACAAGGTGACGTTAAAGAACAAATATCCACTACCGAGGATTGATGATTTGTTTGACCAGCTTCAGGGAGCAAGGGTGTTCTCAAACATAGACTTGAGATCTAGCTACCATCAGCTGAGGATTAGGGTGTCTGATGTCCCTAAGACAGCATTCCGCACTCGGTATGGGCACTACGAGTTTTTAGTCATGTCATTTGGGTTGACCAATGCCCCAGCAGCATTTATGGAGTTGATGAACCGAGTGTTCAGGCCTTATCTAGACTTGTTCGTGATAGTCTTTATTGATGATATTCTGGCGTACTCCCGTAGCCAGGAAGAGCACGAGAAGCACCTCAGAGTGGTTCTCCAGACTCTGAAGGATAGACAATTATATGCTAAGTTTTCGAAGTGCGAGTTCTGGATGAGTTCGATTGCATTTCTGGGTCATATTGTATCAGCAGAGGAAATTCAGGTAGACCCAAAGAAGATTGAGGCAGTCAAGAATTGGCCTCGACCAGCTTCGGTGACCGAGATTCGGAGTTTCTTGGGCTTAGCAGGCTATTACCGTCGGTTCGTAGAGGGATTTTTGTCCATTGCAACCCCGATGACCAGATTGACCCAGAAGGGTGCCCAGTTCAGATGGTCAGATGAGTGTGAGGCAAACTTTTAGAAGCTCAAGACAGCTCTGACCATGGCACCGGTGTTGGTTTTGCCTACGGGTTCAGGGCCCTACACAGTCTATTTTATGCTTCCCATATTGTGCTGGGAGCAGTATTGATGTAGAATGACAAAGTTATTGCATATGCTTCGAGATAGTTGAAGATCTACGAGAAGAATTATCTGGTTCATGATCTAGAGTTGGCATCTATTGTTCATGCTTTGAAGATTTAGAGGCATTATCTGTATGGTGAGACGTGTAAGGTGTACACGGATCACAAAAGCCTTCAGTACTTGTTCAAGCAGAAGGAGTTGAATGTGAGACAGAGGAGATGGCTAGAGTTGTTAAAAGATTATGATGTTACTATTTTATATCACCCGGGTAAGGTCAATGTGGTGGCCGATGCATTAAGTAGGAAGTCTGCCAGCATGGGTAGTCTTGCTTATATCCCGGTCAGCCAGAGACCGCTTGCTTTAGATATTCTGGCCTTGGCCAATCAATTTGTGAGATTAGATATTTCTGAGCCCAGCAGGGTATTATCTTGCACGGTTGCTCATTCTTCTCTATTGGAGCGTATCCGTGATCGGCAGTTTGATGATCCCCATTTGTGTGTCCTGAGAGACACGGTGCAGCGTGGAGGTGCCACGAAGGTGACCTTAGGTGATGATGATGTTTTGAGATTGCAGGGACGAGTTTGTGTGCCCAATATTGATGGTATTCGAGAGTTAATCTTAGCGGAGGCCCATAGTTCTCGGTATTCTATTCACCCAGGCGCCGCGAAGATGTATCAGGACTTACGGCAGCATTATTGGTGGCGAAGAATGAAAAAAGATATTGTAGCGTATGTGGCTCGGTGTTTGAATTATCAGTAGGTCAAGTATGAGCATCAGAGGCCCGGTGGTTTGTTTCAGAGGATTGAGCTTCCCGAGTGGAAGTGGGAGAGGATTACCATGGATTTCATTACTGGACTTTCGTTGAATCGGAAGAAGTTTGATGCTATTTGGGTCATTATTGATAGGCTGACCAAGTCAGCACACTTCATTCCAGTAGCAGTCTCCTATTCATCCGAGAGGTTAGCGGAGATTTACATCCGGGAGATTGTTCGCCTTCATGGGGTACCGATATCCATCATTTCAGATCGAGGTACGCAGTTTACCTCGCATTTTTGGAGAGCGGTTCAGCAAGAGTTAGGCACCCAGGTTTAGTTGAGCACAGCGTTCCATCCTCAAACGGACGGCCAGTCCGAGCGGACTATTCAGATTTTGGAGGATATGCTCCGAGCTTGTGTCATTGACTTTGGAGGCTCGTGGGACCAGTTTTTCCCTTTAGCAGAGTTCGCCTACAACAACAGCTACCAGTCCAATATTCAGATGGTTCCATATGAGGCTCTGTATGGTAGGCGATGTCGGTCTCCAGTCGGATGGTTTGAGCCGGGAGAGGCTCGGTTATTTGGTACACACTTAGTTCAGGAGGCCTTAGATAAGGTCAAAATCATTTAGGAGAGGTTGCGTTCAACTCAGTCTAGGCAGAAGATTTATGCAAACTGTAAGGTCTGAGATGTAGATATTATGGCTGGTGAGCGGGTATTGCTCTGGGTGTCGCCTATGAAGGGCGTGATGAGGTTCGGAAAGAAGGGCAAGCTTAGCCCTAGGTACATTGGTCCGTTTGAGATTCTTGATCGAGTGAGAGAGGTGGCTTATGGACTTGCATTGCCACCTAGATTATCAGTCGTGCATCCAGTTTTTCATGTATCTATGCTTCAGAGGTATCACGGCGATCCTACACGTGTTCTAGATTTCAGCATTGTCCAGTTGGACAAGGATTTATCTTATCAGGAGGAGCCGATAGCTATTCTAGACCGACGAGTTCGTCAGTTGAGAACTAGGAGTCTTCCCTCTGTTCGTGTTCAGTGGAGAGGTCAGCCCCCTGAGGCCTCGACCTGGGAGTCCGAGTCTGATATGCGGAGCCGTTATCCATATCTATTTCCTGACTCAGGTACTTCTTTCTTTTGTTCTTTCGAGGACGAACAATTGTTTTAGACCTGTTTCCTAACTCGTTTCGTGCTTCCAAGGCCTTGAAAATCTCATTTTTACTTGTCTCGATTTGCGTGCACAGTCCATGCGCGTAGCTGAAAAGCCTTTAGGTTCTAAATATGTGAATTCTGTGAAAATTTTAAAGAATTTTGATATTAATATGATTATAGTTGACTTTGGTCAACATTTTTGGTAAACGGACCTAGACCCGAGATAGGACGGTCCCCGAAGCTCCACAGAAAAATATGGGACTCGGGCATGTGCCCGGAGTCGAATTCGGAGGTCTAGAGCCCGAGATATGAATTTTTTCGTGAAATTGTTTTTCTAAAATTATTAAGGAAATTGGAAAAGAAAATTTATTAAAAGACTGTGGTATCGGGCTCATATTTTGGTTCCTACGCCCGGTACAAGTCTTATATATTGTTTAAGCGCTTTTTGTGAAGTTTGTTCGAAATCGGACGTCGTTTGACGTGTTTCGGACAATAAGTTCCAAGTTTGAAAGTTTATAAATTTTAGAAGAGAAATCATGAGTTTTGAGGCTTGATTCTATGTAAATGATGTTATTTTGGCAATTTGATCGTGCGATCAAGTCCATAGGATGTTTTTGAGGTTGTGTGCATGTTTGGTTTGGAGCCCCGAGGGCTCGGGTGAGTTTTGGATAGGCCACGAGTTGCATTTCTCATATTTTTGAAAATCTGGTATGCTGGCTACTGTGATCTTCGCAAATGCGAAGATGGGCTCGCAATTGCGAGTTTGCAAATGTGAACATTGAATCTCAATTGCGAAGCTGGGGATTTCTGCATGGGATCGCAAATGCGATCTTCGTCCTCGCAAATGCAAATCAAGGGAACCTGGGCCGGATCGCAAATGCGATCAAAAGTTCGCAAAAGCGAACCCTGCCCCCAGACCCAAGTTTGCAAATGCGAACTAAATTGTCTCATTTCCCAAACCTGCATTTTTCGCAATTGCGAACCTAGGTTCGCAATTGCCATATCCGCAGCCCAGCAATTTTTATTCATAGTCTAAATTTCATCACTTTTCACCATTCTTTCAAAACCCAAACCTCATAGGCGATTTTTCAAGAGCAAACTTCATCCCAAATCACTTGTAAGT